>NW_019104841.1:134849-148985 GCF_001995035.1 Momordica charantia | reverse complement strand
CATTGTATAGGATACCCCCACTCGCATGTCTCCACACGAACGATCTGGATCGAGTCGTCTGTAACCTTTACAGAGTGGGCCGTATCCATAGTGTTCCCAGGATAAGGTACCCAACCTTATCCATATATTATAGACCCTTTAGGTTATTCACGGGACATTATCCATTCATATATCAGGGGTATATCAAATATATACCCCGTATATCAACTATATACCCAGTATATATACTGTCCCGATTACATCACAAATAACCTTGGATGTTTAGTTTATTGGATTTGGATAATGCAAAGCTATGATTTAACAACAGATTTATTGAATAAAACTTTATTAAAAAGAAATTTGTTTTTACAAAATACAAACTACGAGTTTAGGGCAACACACCCAATAGAAGGGTCGGTGCGCGGAAGAGTTGCCAGAAGTGCTATGGTCCTACCAAACTACGCCGCACCGATCTACTGGCGAGACGCCGTATGACCTAGCTTTCGGACCAAAAGCTGTCATTCCCGTGGAGATCGGCATGCCAACACTCCGAGTTGAAAATTTTGACGAGTAGTCCAACAGTGAAGCTCTCTTCCTGAATCTTGACCTACTCGAGGAGAAAAGGTCTCACTCCCATGTCAGGCTAGTAGAATACCAAAACCGTATGGCTCAGTTCTACAATGCCAGGGTAAGAGTCCGAACGTTCAAGCCTAGAGACCTCGTCCTCAAGAAGGTGATGCAGCATGTTGGAGCCCTGGAACCAAATTGGGAGGGCCCGTACGGAGTTGTAAAAGTAGTTCGCTCGGAGCTTACCTACTATCTGACCTCAACGGGAAACAGCTCCCCCATTCGTGGAACATTGAATACTTGCGAGTTTATCATCATTAGGGCAAAAAAAAAAGATTATGTAAACCGAGATGTAAATTCCCATTTATTAATGAAAGCCGAACTCCAATGACTTGTAAAAAATTTGACAATACTCGTTAATATCGTTTACTGCTACCGAGCTACGTCAAATGGGGGCCAAGGAAGACTACGTGGAATGACCTATGCTAAACCATAACGAGAAAGATTGTGGTATCTTTCAAACATGAATGTTCGGAAGGGAGAAGACAAGCTTAAAAGGAAAGCGGAACCCATCACAGGATTGCCGACCAGAAAGGGATCCTTCCTCTGAGTCGAGAATGATGGGGGCGGAGGAGGTTTGGAGGTGACCTCCTCAGATCGGAGCACATCCCTCGCCCCAGAGGGGCTACGACCTCTAGCCTCCCACGACCGTCTGTAGGGGCTCAGCTCGTAGTGCCTGAATCTTGTCCAGATTAGCGAGCCCAGGGGCCGGAACGTCAACGTTACTCGTGCGCTGACGAGCTTGGAGGGCTGCGGGTTGAGCAGCCGAGGCCGAAGCGCGCTGCCGCTTTCCGCTACCGAGGGCGAGAAATTTGGAAGTCATCCCTGTAAAGAAGTCGAGGTTAGTAAGGAGATTTTTAGAAACGAGCTAAAGTACCGAGCTGAGGTTACCTTCTGGAGTCTTGCATTTCTCTGATCTGCTGTCGCGATTTAGGTAGCTTCTTGAACTCGTTCGCTTGGTCGTGCAGACTGAGGCCACTGAAGAAGAGGTGGGAGTTAGAAACGAGAGCCTCACCCCACAAGGCGTACCTCAGGTTTCGACCTTTGGCGCGCTTGATGATCTCCCACGACTTGTTGTTTATCCTCAGGACGGGAGATGGCAGAGCTGCATCACAAAACATCGTCAAGAAAAAAAAAATGAGGAAGCAAGAAAGCCTAAAAGAACCTAAGTCTTACCTAGAACGCTCACCTACGTCTCCAAACTCTACTGGGACGTAGCAGATCGGCTCACCCCCTTCATTTTTCACGAGCCAATCGTCGGAGATGAGGAACCAACACTCCTTCCAGTTCTTATTAGAAAAGGTATTAGAATCAGCTGACCTACTTTCCTCCGAGCAGAGAGGTAATACCGACCCTCTCCATCGTTAGAGGCTTTGACCGTATGAGTGGCTAGGAGCTGATCTACAGTGAGCCTATCTTCGTCCTCGTCCCGAATGACCGACCACAGCACGTAAGCCCCAAGCACAGTGGACAACCCGTTGGAAGAGAGCTGAGTTGGAGTGAGGTTGACCGCACTAAGGAACCTCTAAATGAATGGGTGAAGAGGAAGCCTGACCCCCCTATTGAACATCTGAGGCTAAAAGCTAAGGAAACCAGGAGGGGGATCCTCAAGATAATCGTCGACCTTGGACACCCTATGCTCTACGGAATCGGGTATGAGGTATGTTTTGCGGAGCTCGGCCAGCCTACCTACTGAGTAGGTTGAGGGAGAAAGCTCAACTACCAGCTTTCGCCACAGGTCTCCCCGAGGTGGAAGCTAGGTTGGGATTTGTTGAGCTAGAAGCTACATTTGAATTTCCCGAGGTGTAGGCTAAGTTCGAGTCTCTTAAGACTTTCTCTGTACTCGAATAGCTAGTCTACCCAGACGATGAATCACTCGACGAGCTACTCATGGTCAGAACTATCAAGACAAATAAAAACTACCTAATGGAGGAGGGAAAATTACCTGACTTTGAAGACGACCGAGGTACTAAAAAACTCTAAAGTGAAAAATGAAGCAAAGGACCCCGCTTTTTATAGAGCAATCCGGAGGCACGAGGACCGTCCGATCAAGAGAGAATCAACGGACAGGATTTGTCCACGATGGGTGACCCCCGTGGCGACGTTTGAGTTCTCGAGACAGGAATTAGGACTGACGACATTTGTGACGTCACACATTAACACGTAGGTTTTACTCAGCCTCAGTTACCTCGGAGTACTTCGCCGAGTCGACCTTCGCCTCACCGAAGTTGGGGCCAATGTTGGATGCTGATTTTCACATGCCACGTGTCAGTATCGTCGTAAAGGTGTTTGGACTAGAAACCGTGTAAAGTATAATAATTTGCCCAAGTTCACTCAGGTTCGAACCTGAGGCATGACCTACGTAAGCCAAGTTGACCTTTAGTCATATCTGTAACGGTGTTTCTTAAAACCCGACAACATGCCGCGTTTTCAGGTTGTGTCAGAGTTCTTGTCGGGCTCAGTTTCTATAAATAGAAACTTCTGCCTTAAATGCAAGGTACACAAACCTAGCTTTACTCGGCAAGTTAGATTGGATACAAACTAATTTGCTCGTCGGAGTGCTAATCTTGTCTTGCAACTTCTTCAAACGCTCAGGAAGGCTTTTTGGCAGTTGAGAAGAGGTCATTCCAATCACTCTGGTCTATCCGTATCCGAACTTGGCATTTTCGAGCTCAAACATCAATAAATAAAGGTTTTCCTATAATTGTAGTTGATGTATGCACTCTTTTAGAAACAAGAAATTGTATGAAAGCTGAAAAGTCCAATGAATTGGTTTTATTAGGTCAAAAAAATGTTCTGGTTTTATATGTGATTTCCTGTAAATTTCCCATATCTCTTCTTTTCATAAAATCAAATTCCCATATCTCTTCGTCAAGTTTTTTTTTTTTTTTTGCCTTTTTCTCCACAGTCACCCCACTTTAAAAAATGTTTACTGTAACATCAATAAGGAAGCAGCAAATTAGAATCTCATATTACTTATTTAAAAAAAAAAAAAATCCTTAGTATATATGTTATTCTTTTCCCCTCTTTTTGTGTGTATAAACAAGTAAGGGTGGGACTGAAAGAAACGGAAAATCTTGTATTACACTATAATATAATATATTATATTATATCCTAAATTTTGGGCACCTTTAATTAGAGACGCTTATATATCATTTTTCTTAAAGGGATAATTAAATATCAATTCAAAAATTGTCTGCTATTAATATATACAAGCGAACATGTATGAAATATGTCTTTTTTAAGGGACTATCTTAAATATATTATTTAATAGAAAAATGCTGTATATTATTAAATGTGTGTGACATTTAACTAACATTCTTCTAAAATAATACTTTTTTTTAGTACTCTAAAATACTTATATTGTTTTTTAAGAACAATCTGTTCAAATGAAAATATTTGTGAAAAAGAAAAAGACAATATTTTCGTACGTGTTAGTAGAAGCTCCTACTGGCCATTCCATTTTTTAGTTTTCTGATTTAAAAATTATGCATACTTTCTCTCGGTTGTTTTGGTATATAATTTCTGGTTCTTATAAATATATTTAAAATTCTAGCCAAAATTATAAGTAATAAAAAATAAAAATTAATGCCCATTTGATAATCTTTTTATTTTTGACTCTTTGTTTTCCAAAATAAAGTTAGTAAACATCATTTTCATCTATGTATTTTTTTATTTTACGACCTATATATTTTTAAAAACATTTTCAAGATATAAGTGGAAATTTGAAAACCCAAAAAAAATATAAAGTAAGATTCAAAAGCTAATTTTATTTTTGAATTTGGGTAAAAGTGCAAATATATTCTTAAAAGAATGATGAAAAACTGTTAAAGAAATTGTGAAGAACTATTAAAGAAATCGTGAACAAACAAATGTAAATTTCACTAACATAAAACAAAAAAGGTGATAATTATCAAACAAAACCTACATTTGTTTAGTTTTTAAAATTTAACTCAAGAATGAAAAGGTTAACAAAAGTAGATAACAAAGCGATTGGAAAAAACACGTACAGACATAGCTTCAAAGGAGTATGGTTTACAAGCTAAAATTTAAAGAAAAAGAAAACCAAAAATAAAACAGGCAAATAGGCTCTAGTTATTATATTTGAAATTAAAAATAAAACAAAATTAGCAAACACAGTATACAGATTTACATTTAAATTAAACATAACAGCTGTAAAAACCCTATTTAACAGCTGTCAAAAAGCGAAAATTTGAATAATACATCATTTTGAAGTTTAAACTATTTTTTCCGCATGATAAGGGCAAGTAAGAGTTCAACAGCTGTCAATTTGTCAAAATTAGTAAAAAAAAGATTTGAGCTGATTTTTTACCCAATTAAATTACTTACCCACTGTGTTGCATTAATTACCACTCTGAAAAAGATAACAAACAGCTGTTAAACCAAAACCCTCTTCTCTTCTGTTAACTTAAAACAATGTGTTAGTATTTTCATATATTTATAATCATGTTCTTTTCTATATAAACAAAGGTTAAAAATCTTAATTTTTCTATATAATCTCTTGAATACAAAGGCAAATTAGGGGCCATGGCTACATTCCAGAGACATTAATTAACAATTATTTAATAATGTGATGGCTTAGATTTGTTGAGAATTGGAAACCAAAAAAAAAAAAAAAGATGAGTGAATAACAAAGGGGCCAAAAACTCATTATCTTTATTGTTTTACGTTTCACACACTCCCTTTTATATATATATATATATATATTACTCTATTAATGACAGCGGGGTATGACCGTGGAACAAAAGGAAGAGCCGTCAATTAATTTTGTAGCAGCCATGGGTTTTTTGTGCCAACGACTCGGACATTGGCAGAAGTTTTGGGGCAGATCAAGATTAGAAGTCAGGAGGTTTTTATTGGAATCGGTATTTTTTTTTAGAGAGTTTTGTATTCAAATCCTAAAACAATTATTAGTAAATTACCCACATCTGAGTGGAAGACTGGACGTAGCCTCCTAACGATGAACCAGTATAAATTGCTGTGCTTTACTGTTATTTGTTATGTGAAAGGGAAAATTACATAGGACCTAATTCCATAACAAGATTGCCATTATTATGCTAAAATGTCTTCAACTTGACTTTATCTTCTTCTTCTCGAACTTTAATTACTTTGGTAGGAGGGAAAATGCTCACGGTGTTTTACGCCTTTTATTGAATTTCCTGCAATGCATTGAATTTATTTTACAAATTTTAGAAATTCAACAGTTTGTGCTCCAGTTGAAACTATCTTTAATTGTCTAAACTCATGAATCTTGATCCACTTTTCTCCAAACTTTTTAACACAAGCCCCCCTCTACTCCCACCTGAACACCAATATAAACAAATCTGAGTCAATTCTCAACCCAATTATATAAAGCCTACAATATGTATCCAATCATTACAAACTACAAACAATCTCCTAAACCTTTATCCCGACCCTGTCCCAAAACAAAAACAAATACAAATGAATCAGAGTCTTTGTCTCAATTATGAACCAAATTCATAAAGCTTACAACAATATGCATCGAAATATCCCAAAACTACAAGTAATTCTAATCTTCTCAACATTTTGTTAAGAATCTTACATGGAAAAGATTAAGGGACCTAACAAAGATTTATAATAGATATGAGTTTATCTTCTCATTGTCAATTGGGTTTGAAATGAAACCCGATGAATATTAATATAGTATCAGAGTTAAAAAAAAATACCAATATGGATGAGTATTTAATATTGAAATATTGTAGAAACCGTTTCCCCCATCTGGGAAAAGCTGAAGCTTCACATGTGGGACACACTTCCAACACTCTCCAAGGGCAGGTTTTGAGGTACCACTGTCACCATGATTTGTTTATTTGTTACCTTTGGCATTACAGTTAGAAGGTACTGGAAATAAACAAATGTGCCTGTGGAAACTTACTAGCATTGCAATATTATGTTCATGAGAATCTTCTTCAATAGCAACATAATATTATGTTCATGAGCATCTTCTTCAATAGAAATCCAGCAGATATCGTCAAAGCATGTCATGGACAAGTACATACACATCAAGCATGAACCTTTTTTTTTTTTTTTTTCTATTATGCATAGAATTTACTTATAGAATAATGTATCTACTTACGCAACACTAAATCAATAATTAATGGTATCTGGAATGACAACCCAAGCAAACAAGAAAGAAATGTAAAAACTAGAAAAACCAAAATCACAAATTGTTAGGAAAATTACTTACCAATAAGTCAACCACAATAATAAGAGAAAGTAGGGAAAGAACATAAATAACACAAACAAATTTATACTAGTTCACCCCAACTATGAGCTACGTCTAGTCTTGTACGGCAACTTATTCTACTATAATTTTAGGATAAATAATGGACAATAAAAATTTCTCAAATCTACAGGACTCAACAAAAGCTACTTAGCTTCTAGGAACTACAACAATAGAATCATAGTAATACAAAAATGAAAAACCTCACCAAATACCTACGAGAATTGGTTTTAGATGATGCTTTACAACTCCAGAATCTCGCTTCTCTACCAAATACTGTCCTCTGAAAAGCATGCACCTATGCCCTCAATTGTGCAACCACACAATCTTTGACTCACTCACAGCCGCTGCTGTCAACTACTTTTTCCACTTCTTCTGTGTTTTTATCTCACGGTGGAAGAGCCATAAAATTAATACTCCATCATTTGTATTAATATTAGGTCATCAAACCTAATGGAAAACAAGGACAAGCTATTGAGCTTTAGTTGTAACTTTCTGGCCCGAAAACATGCTACAGTATTTTGATATATATATATTTTAGTTTTGGTTCCATAATTACTCAACAATCTCCAACTTGGAGACAGAACAACAATTTCACCTCACACTACAATAATAGTGTCCCGCATGACTCAGTTCTAACTGCACCAGCAACTTCTAACTAATCAACGTTCTATTGGTACCAATCTGTTGAGATACTCATAAATGAATTAAATTTACCCAACCCATCAACTTAAGTTTTTGGGTCGAGTGGTGGTTTATTAATGGCTCAGACCAGATATAGCTTTTTTTTGTTATCTTATTTTTTGACTGATCAGATCGGTCACCCTTGTTGCGTCCACACAACTGTGTAGAAAACACGTGCAAGTATACACGAAATTGCTGATTGTAGTACGAAACAAGGTCGAATCCACAGAGACTTTGGATAATATTTTAAACGATGTTTGCAAATACCAAATGTATAAAAACAAAGAAATATGAGTGTTGTGTCGTAACTAAAAAAATATAATAAACAAAGCAGTAAACAAATCTCAACAGCTGACACACTTCGAAAAGCTGATAACAGAAAGAAGTTACAGCACAGAATAGCGAAAATGAGGGGTAACAGATATGAAAAAGTGGGGGAGATTCAACATACTTTCACAGGTTATCAACCTACCCTCTAGCTTACTAACATCTATTAATGTCCAACTCGACTCGGTTCCCTTCCGAGACACCCCAAACATGAGTAAGTACAACTTCCGTTGCTAAATACCTAAGCAATAAACGCAAGCTCTAGGCAAGATTAGGGGACCCCATTCCTGAGTATCCCTAAAGCTATAGAAAAACGCTAATCACAAATAAAACAAATCAGCACCCATAAGCCCTCCCGGGTCAATACAAAAGCTAGCAAACACGACAGAGTGGCCAACAATGTCATGCAAGATTGAGGAAATACAAAACAACTTTATTTAAAAATAGATGCAGCAGCTAGAGGTTCGGTATCAAGTTAGTTACAACATGTAAATCTCCCCCAAGATGGGGGTTAGCTCAACATGGGCGAAGAAAACAAAATGGAAAAAAGGAGAATACAACCCATTTTAGGGAAGTAGCAAAAGGAAGCAGAGAAGAAGAAGCAGACAGCTCGTCGAAGCAGGTGAGCCTCCTCTTTCTGTCGTCAGCTCTCGCCCCGAAAATGGAGATATTTCCTCCTCTTGTCTTTTCAGCTCTCAAATTTTTGTCTCTCTTAGGATATGTGTGTGGAGGCTAGGGCAACATACCCCTTGTATATCGCGTTTCATTTTTAGGGCACTCGGCTGAAAGTTGTACGGACACTGTAATTCCCGTGTCTGGGCTGTTACTGCGCAGTAAATCCATGCTCCAGCAATTGTTTGCTCCAACTCTCTTCTGCCCTGTCTTGAACATGCTTCATCTACTCTTTTCTGGGCTCAGCGCTTTCTTCATGCCTTGTCTTCTCTTTCCAGATATGCGCAATTAAGCCAAAAATAAGAGAGTTTAACACAATTTTTAGCCAAAGTATTCAAGACTTGGGACTTTAGCTCGAAGTTCGGTTTATAAGATTTTTCATGATGTTTACAAGCTAAAATCGATACACTTTGACATTTCTTTATATAAAATCACTCAAATATACACTATAATAACCCTCTTTTGGAGAGTTATCACACCCCCAAACTTAAAATCTTGCTTGTCCCCAAGCAAAAGCATGCACTTTACCTTTGTTCGCAAAAGAAGAATGTCAAAAACCTGTACTTCAAGCATCCAACCCTATGCCTTAACCTTTCATTTTGATCAAAACCGCTAGAACTTACATACTCTGTTATAGTGCTTCGGCTGGAGCAAAGAAATGAAAGCAGCTTAGATTTGTTCACATTTTGGAAGATGCTATTTTCTGCCCAACTCTAGCTTCCTTCTACTTCCCAACCTCAAGCTTACTTCTCCAACAGATTCCTATCTCAAGCCCCTTTCACTAGCCTAAACCTTTAGCCTTTGCACTGCCAACTTGGGCTTCTTTAACCATGGGCTTCTTGCTCTTCCTAATCATGCAACCTCTTTATGCTCTGAATGCCGGGTACTAGCCCCTCTTTAATTGATTATTATTATTTTTTTTATAAGGCCTGAATTACAGAATTAGAAAGATTCATGGTTGTATAAAATACTAATAAAGGTATAAGCACTGAAAATTCATTCCCTCGAACTTAAAAGGTTGCATTGTTCTCAATGCAGCTAAGGACATCCAGAATTTAAAGCGACAGCACACCCCTACACTTAAAGCAAAAGTAATGAGAAGTACAAGGATCTTCGCCATTACGATATAGACATGAGTATGGAGGGCTAATGCTAACAATTAAGGGGATCTAATAGAAAAGGTCCATGCTAGCTATACAAAGATAAGGGTTGGCTTTGGATAGATAGCCATTGAAATTCCTCCCTAGGGTAGGCGCTACCTGGGGCAAGTACTACGAGAGGGATGCTAAGGCATTGACAGGCAAACATGAACCAGAGGGTCAACAAAAGAAGGCTAACACTCATTAAAATGCTCCAGCATCAATAGGGAAAACTGCGCACTAACAGGCTCTAGCATCAAGACTACATACAGGGCAGGGCAAAGGGTAGATGTTGAGAACACATGATTGCTAACAACTTTCTTTTTCATTCTTTCAGGGTGGATTCACATACTGAACTACAAAAAAAAATGCAAAGATATATTTGAAAGACAAAAATTTAAAATGCAGACATTAAAACTGAACTAAACTAGACTAAGGAAAATAAAAAGTAACAACAACCGGTGGGGGGGGGGGTCATTTTTCATAGCAAGTCAGCGCAAAAAGGAAAGGAACTTCCCTCTCGCGGGTCAAGCATGTCAATGTTTTTTGCCTTCTTTCTCATCGAAGGAGTCGCCTGTGAGTTGATCTTCCTCTCTGGATCTATTGTCTTCTTCCCTCTCTTTGTTGCTGGGGCATGCTCCTGTGAAATAGCTGCAACATACCTCTTCCCCTCAGTTGGAGAATCGAAATTTCTCTTTTTTACCTTTTTGTTTTTCTTGGTAGTGGTGACTGGAGTTGCTCCTGCTTGCTCGATTCGTACCTTGGCCGATGACTTGGAAGGTTTTGCCTTTTTCTCTTTGATGCATGATGCTTCCAACTCTCTTTTTGGTCTCCTCGTCCTTGCTTATTAACCTTTTAGAGTCAGGTTGATGTCAGGTGTCTCTTTTTTAGGTAAGTTTGCTGGTTTTCCCTCTACAATGATGTGCACTTTATCCATCGAGGCTGTAAGACTCTGTTTTTTATTGACGGCACAAGATGCTAGAGCATCTGCCTTCTCTCCACTTGGTTGACCCTTACTAACTTTTGCATGTTTTTTATGCAAGGGATTGCACAACACTGTTCTATGAACCAAGCTCGAACCCGGACCCCGGCTCAACCTGAACTCAAGAGTGAAAATGTACAAGAGGGTAAACTCTCTGACGCTCAAGTCAGTATAGGTCGGACTCAGTATTTAGTTCGAGGTGAGATTCGATACCTGAGCGTGAAATGAGGCCTTCTATTTATAGGTGGTGGATCCGACAGTACTCACGACCGGTGGTTACATGTTTTTTCTCATGTTGGACCTGTCGGGTTCCAAGTAGATCGAACCCCAATCAGATCGAACTTGGCCATGTATACTTAGCCTTTTTCCAATGGGCGAACCCGACCTCTTCGGCAGGTTCGAGGTGGACCTGGGATATTTTAATTCTTGAACACCAATAAGCGTCCTCCACGTGTCCAAGGTATTTTTACCCCCAAACACATGTTGTGCTGGGGCATCTGACGGCTCAATATTTCTATACTTTTCTCCCGATGCTGGGGTCTCTATCTCAACGGTAGCATCTTCCTTTACCATCATCGCTTTATTCTCATCACCACAACCTTCTTGAGCTCTAGCATCCTTACTTACACAATGCTCCAGCATTGCTTCTGCACTCGATTCCTCTATTAAAGCTTCATCCAAAATCTTCAACACTGTGAATTATTCTGATTCAGCAGGAAACTTCATGGACTCATAAACTGAGAACTTCACTTCCTAATCTTGAACGCGTATTTTCAGCTCGCCTTTTTAGACATCCACAAGCGCTCTTCCAGTTGAAAGGAATGGTCTTCCCATAATGATAGGAACCTCCTTATCCGCATCATAGTCCAAAATAATAAAGTAAGTAGGGAAAATAAATTTATCTACTTGCACTAAAACATCCTCGATTTTTCCTTCAGGATGTGTGATTGATCGGTCTGCTAACTGCAATATGACTGTTGTCGGCCGCGCTTCTCCCATCCCCAACTTCCTATAGATGGGTAAGGGCATGAGATTGATACTCGCTCCTAAATCACATAACGCTTGTCTTATCTTCTGTCCTCCAATGCAACGGGTATGGTAAAGCTCCCAGGATCTTTCATCTTTTCTGGAATTTTGCTTGTGAGGATAGTGCTGCAGGCCTTAGTTAATGCCACTGTTTCGTATTCTCCCACATTTCTTTTCTTTGTGAGAATGTCCTTAAGGAAGCGCACATAAGTCGGCATTTGATTCAATGCTTCCACCAGCGGTATGTTGACATGCAGCTGTTTCAGCACATCAAGGAACTTTCTAAATTGCACATCCTGCTCTTTCTTTTACAGCCGCTTTGGGTATGGTGATGCGGGTCGATACTCGGCTAGAGCATTTTCATGCTCTGGCTGTTTCTGTTTTCCAATCATGTGCAGATGTGATGCTTCTGCTTTGGTTGCCCTGGCTTCTATTGGGTTTACCTCTTCGCTTGTGTTGCTTTGCAGTTCCACTATCTGCTCGCTATTGTTCATTAACTTGACTGGCATGATTACAGGTGTTCTGGTTGTGATATGAACCAGTGAGAGTACCATCAAACTTCATTGAATATACAAACTTGATGATTGTGTTAATTTCGTTTATTTTAACTTTTGTCAGAGGCTTAGCCAATTAAGCTTGTAGTTTCTTTATTTTGGGCTAATATTGACCTTAATACTTATTTAATTATTTTTAGTTAGTTATTTTATTTATTTATTTTTACCAAAATAAATTAGGATTTTAGTATTTGATGCCACCTAGGTTATTTTTATCGGTAAGCCATATATAAACTTATCATTTACGTTGTACGAGGACAATTCAGTTTTAATGGAAATTTGAGCCTTTGAGCCACTTCTTTCAAGCCAACCAAAGAGCGCTTGAATTTTGTAATCCTTGATCTAGGTTGCAAACTTGGAATATTTAAGATGAGTTTGATCAACCTCTCTTGTGGAGTGTTCAACATTTAGTAGGGAACTAGTTCTCCTTGCCTCTTGGTATTCGATTAACAAGGTAACCTTATTCTAATCATTCCTTGGGATTGTGCTATTTGATCTAGATTTTTGAAATTGACAATTAGGGGTCTCCTTAGGTGGAAGGGCTTTTATCTGCAATGTCTTGCCATTCCACAATGTCAGAGCATTACATTGCTCATTCCCATCCCTCTTGGTCACCTCAGTATTACTAGGTCGCGCTCTATAAGGTCTACTCTTCAGATCTGTTGCCAAATAACCCACCTGCATTTCCAGATTCCTCAGCTTTGCTGCCTAACTTTGCACCGTGGTGTCATTCTTTTCCATATACTTCTTCATTAGATTCTCCAAAGATGCGAATGATGCTTCAGATGATCTTTGCATTACTACCCGACCTTGGTTTGAGAAGCCTGGAGGATAACCTCCTTTTTGCTGATATGCTGGAGCATTAGATGTACCAGCATTATTTCCTCCCTGGTTTTCGCTCCAGCATAAGTTGGGATGGTTTCTCCAGCCTGGATTGTACGTATTGGAGTATAGCTGTTCCTACTGTTATAAGGATTACCCAAGTAGTTCATTGACTCTGGATTGCCAGGGCAATTATTGTAATGGTGATCTCCTTCGCAAAAAGAGCAAGAAATCTCTTGGATGTGGCTAACATTTGCCTTACCAAACAAATGCTCCAGATGTGTTTTGCTGCGTCACACTCCTCATAACCAAATCTGACAAATTCTCAATCTTTGAATTTAAGGAGGTGAAAGACTCTGATTCGTTCATTCCCTTGCTTCCTCTTCCTTGGATGGCTCTATGGTCAAACCATGAATGATTGTTCGACGATATCCTCTCTAAGATATTGAATGCTTCAGCATAAGGTTTTGCTAGCAAAGCCCCATTTGCTGATGCATCGATGACAAGACGGGTGGCATCGTCCAATCCATTATAGTATGTTTCGATCTGGATGCATCTTGGGATCCCATGGTAAGGGCATTTTTGTTAATTTTCACTTCTGTACTTAGCTTTTTTGCTTGGTGGGAAGTACTTCATCAAAAACTTTCTCGCCAAGTCGTCCCGGCTTGTACTTGATTCTGAAGGGAGTGACTCCAACCAAGTCCTCACTTCATCTCTGAGTGAATAAGGGAACAACTTATGTAACGCCCCAGAATTTCCCACACACTTCTAGTCACGTCAACTACTCAACTAATTAAACTTAACCCCAAATACGTCATGCCAACTCCCTATGCAACAAAGATATAAAATCAAGTTCCACTTTTCATCAATTCAACAATACATAAATTAGATAGAATATCGATCAACAACAATCGTGGGCCACCTCACGAGGCAATTTTATTATTCAACTAGGCAAAACTCAACAAATGGAAGAAAACTAAAATAGGCACCTATCCCGAAATGAAATTAACAACCAGTGGGAACCTCCCAATAAATCAAATACAAACAAATGGTTTATTG
>NW_019104841.1:88875-118671 GCF_001995035.1 Momordica charantia | reverse complement strand
AAGGGTCGTTTGGTACAAGTGGCGTTGGGATTTATTTTATTGCTAGGTGTGGACCCGAGGAGCGATTTTGTTTTCTTTAGAACTACTTTTATTTTTTTTTATGGATGTTATTGTTAAACGCGTCACTGTTGTCGTTGGAGTTTAGGTGTACGATTGTTTTATTTATTTAAGAATTGTAGCCACTGAGGCAGATATGAGATGTCTTTTTTTTTTTAAATTGCCCACGGAGAGCGAAGTTTCGACAGTTTATAAAATTGATATTTTTGGTGGAATTATGGGAGTCGAAGCTTTATTTTATTTAAATTATTAGAGTTAAGGCTAGACAGGTGGATTATTTAGCATTACCTGGGATGATATATAACATCCTGGGGCGTTACACACTATTTACCTATTATATCCATTGACGAGACATATCTAAAAAACAAGTTCCAAGGAACACTCTGGACGACTTGCACTTTGGATGAAAATTCTCAAATATACCCTTTGGGTTTTTCTATTGTCGACTTTGAGAGTGATGCATCATGAGAATGCTTCTTCCGTAACTTAAAGTCCGCAATTGGAGAACCTAATGACCTAGTGGTAGTATCCGACCTACAGCGAGCGATTGCAGAAGAACAAAACTGGTGACGTGCGGTGATCGTCGTTGGCAGGAGGTGGCGGAGACAGTGTTTTGCTCGGTTGAAAATGAAGGGTTAGGGAGGATGTCACTGTGGATGGGGTGGAGTGGTGGTGCGCATGAAGTAAAGAAGATGGGGGAGAAGGTGGGATCCTAGACCCTAACTTTTTTAATTCAAGTCGAAGGTAAGACCTATATTTTCTATTTTATATAGCAATAATTATATTTACCCTCTTATTTAGAAATTTTATATTTTAGATGGGTATATTTAAAAATCTACCTCAACACATATTTATTAATTTATTCTTAAATCTAGTTTCAAAATTTGATTATCCATTTTAAATTAGATTTAATATAATTATTTTAATTTTATTTATTTTTTGTTATATATAGTTGATTCCCTAATATTAAGGTCCGTTGTTTTTGCTATTGTTTAAAAATTATAAATCCCTAATTGGTTACAAGGGTTTATTTGTCTAAAATTTTTCCAGTATTAAAAGAAAAGAAAGTCATTTAGCTATTATTGTAATATTTCATAGATTAGCCATTTTTTAAAACGCGTTATTAATTTTGGTCATTTCAGCGGTTGCCCCTAAGAATACATCATTTATATTAATATTAGGTCAACAAACCTAATGGAGAACAAGGACAAGCTATCTTTAATTGTGACTTTTTGGCCCAAAAATATGCTACAGTATTTTGATACCCCTGTATCTTTTAAGTTTTGGCTCCATAATTACTCAACACAGATGACAACATATATGAATCATGAAAATGATTTAAGAAGTATCCTACTACCTATTCACAGATATTAGATATGCCCCAGATGAAAACTGGGAAGTTCTGAAATAATATGCAAAGTAGCTTTGGGGCTATCTTTGTGAGATCTGTCACACGTGACGTGTTTTTCAATGGCCCAACCGAATTGCGATGCCAATTCTTTCTAGAAAGAAGAAACAAGGCTGTGTTAATTTCGGATGGTTTGATAACCATTTTGGCCTATTTGATAACCTTCCATCTCCTGTTTTTTGTTATTGTTTGTTATATTTTTTTACGAAAAAGACATGTTTGGTAATCAATTCCGTTTTTCGTTTTTAAATTTTGAGAAACGTTTTCAAAAAACAGATAAATTTTTGGAAACACAAAAAGTACTTTTTTTTTCCATTTATGTTTCTTTATTTTTGTATATAGACGCTGTTTTATGTTAAATAATATATTATTTGTCAAATTACATGTAATATAATAATTGCATTGTGATATATGGAACTTTAATTTTATTCATGTATCAAGTCTAGGGTTTGATCCCTATGGAACGCAAAATACAATTTTTCTTTTTATATATTTTATTTTTTTCTAATTTAAAATAATTTGAAACTTTATTCTTTATTTAAAAAAAAGAAAATTTATTCTTTATTTAAAACTAATATAGTTTCTTAAGAAAACAATTTTTTATTTTTCAACTTATAAATATTTTAAAATTTTATTCTTTATTTAAACTAATACTTTATACTTTTATAAGAAATTTATAGTGTAAATTATATTTTCTTTAATAAATTAGAAATATAAATTTGTTTTTTCTTTTTTCTATATTTTATATTTTTTATTTAAAATATTTTAAAAATATATTCTTTATTTAAAACTATTATATTTTATCACACAAAAGTTTTGTATTTTTCAAATTAAAAGTATTTTGAAATTTTATTTTTTATTTAAATCTAATAATTTATACTTTTATATAAAAAAAAAATATATAGTAAATTATATTTTCTTTAATAAACTACATTCTGCGAGTATATGTTATATCTTTTTATATTATATATTTACTAAATTTTATCTCACTAAAAATAAACATTATCTAACCATTAAGGTATAAACTCTCAATAAAGAGGTCGTTGGGTTTGAATCTCACCCTCACAAATAGTTGTACTAAAAAAATAAAAAATAGAAACACGAAACATGAAATAGTTATCGAACATATTTTTGTTTCTATTTTTTTTTTTTGTCAAACATCAAGAGATAGAAATGATTGCAAAACATATTATTGTTTCTAGTCCTAAAAAATTAGAAACAAGAAACATAAAACAAGAAATGAGAAACAATTTGTGTAACGCCCCAAGCTCAGGATTCAGAATCCGGTTTCGACACCTCTCTGCCCCGGCATTCCCCTGCGACATCGTTGCGCCACCGTCAAGTTCTAAGCCACTCGATTTGACTGTTAACTTTGGAATTCTTAGGATTGAGCCACCCAAAAGGAAGGTGCACCTTATTGGTATAGGTAGTGACTATCAATTCTTTTTAACCCTTTATTGACCATTCTTCAATAATCTCAGGATCCCTCTCATTCGAATGTGGTATCGGTTCATTCATGTACCCCTCCTCTCGGGCATCACAATTTGTATCCTGTTTTTTATTTTTTATTTCTAGTTTTTTAAAAACATAATGTTTTGGTAACCAAAACAATTTTCTTTTTTTTTTCAAAAATGATTTTTGAAATTCTATGAAAATTTAAAAATAAAAATGTAATTTTCAAAAACAGATTTATGTTTTTAAAATCTAATTTTTTCTTCTAATACTTAACTTTGTTTCCCATATTTATATATAACAAATTTCGTTCCCACTCTAAAACATTTTCTTTGTAAATTTCTCTTTTTCTTTGCCTAAAATTTTCATATTTTAAACATTTATTATTATTTTTCTCTCTAAAATTTTTTCGATGTTTATGTATTTTTTATTTTTTTTCCATTTGTTCTAACATATTACACTCATTTATCTCCCTAAAAATTTAATATTTTCTTGAACTTTTCTCTCTCTACAATTTCTTTTTTTTTTTAACATTTTTTTCTCTTCTCAATCTATTTTTCTTTTGAAAATTATATCTTATTTTCTCGTTCATTCCACTATAATTTTTATTTATCTTTTTACTCATTTATTTTCTCTAAAAAATATATTTTTAATCTTATTTTTATCTTTGAATTTTGTTCTCACTATCATTTTTCTTTTTCTTTCTAATTTCTTTTTTTCTTTAACGTATATTTTCCTCTCAACTTTATTTTTTTCTCTAAAATTTATCTCTTTTTGTCTTTAAATTTTATTTCGCTAATTTTCTTTTTCTCCATCTATTTCTTTATCTCTCCAAATTTTTTATTTAAAAAGTTGATTTCCATTCGTCTAAACTTGTATTTTTGTGTCTCTACATTAGGGATGACAAAAATTTTCGTCGGATCGGGTCCCTGCTCTAAGAATAAGAAATGCATGTCACAAATCCGTCTCTGATTACATTTTTTAAAACTAATTGTGAATAAAATATTAAATATTTTTCAAAACTAATTATTTATAATGGTAAATAATAATTCTAAAAATAATTAATATATATTTATTACACTTTTTTTAATTCTAAAAATAAATAAAAGTAATTACAAAACTGGTAATTTTCCCCTCCAATATCCCCATTGTTTGGAGGAGAAAACTAGCCTGGTCACGTGGAGGACACAAAAATGTCCAACCGACAAAGTCTTCCCGAAGACCAACTTGAAGGTCTTGTCTAAAGACCAACCTTAAGGTCTTGACTAAATACCAACATGAAGGTCTTACCTTACGGCCGACCTCATAAAGGTCTTGCCTAAAGACCGACCTTATCAAGGTCTTGCTTGAAGACCAACCTGAAGGTCTTCTCTTAAAGGTCTTGCCTAAAAACCAACCTGAAGGTTTTCCCATAATGCCAACCTCGTCAAGGTCTTGCCTAAAGACTGACCTCAGGACCTCAGTGTCTGCTCTTAAGGCTGACCTGAGGTGTTCACTTAAGAGCTGACATGATGGTCTTCCCTAAAGGCCAACGTGAAGGTCTTCCCTGAAAATCATCCAAGGGAGAAATGACCTTCCATACTTAGTCAAATTCCAGATGACAAACATATCAACTAGAATAGCTACTCCAGACAAGTCGATCTTGGCCCGACATGCCCAACTATTGGTCGGATTCCCTGTCGAGTACCCCAACGTATAAACCGGATACTTCACTCTTCAGTCAGGTGTCCTATTCTAGCTTGGTTTCCATACTAAGGTCGAACTCAAAACTAACTTGAGCGCCGGAGTGTTTGTTTCATTGTGTAGGTCTTTCCTCGCCTAGTGGTCTTCTATCTCATTCCGGACACTCAAGCTCTGTCCGGTCAGCCTACCTTGACCTCTTAAGCTCATCATTCCTTCCTAAGGACACTTAAAACTCTCCCAATGATCATACCTTGACCAAGAACCTGTTGCATAAACATTGGGTGTCATCTGTGGGAAAGAACATTTTAGGTCATTCCTTGGCGAGCATTGTCAGCTATATTGTTTGTCCGATCTTGACCAGGTCATACCTCACTAAGTTTTTTGAATAAACATTTGGCGCCATCTGTGGCGACAAACATTTGAAGTCATCCCTACTGATTAAGCTATGACTCGCAGTTCTCAAATGTCTACTACTCCAAGACAATTGGGTAGACCTTCAAAGCTGTTCAAGATCTTCTGATACACAAGAACTTCCTATTTGAGATCTTCGGTCGAAGACCTACTGTAACGCCCTAGGATTTTCAACATCCCAATGGGGACCGTTACTAAAAGTCACCTAAAAAGTCCCACTCGTACTAGAGAATTAAACCACTAGAAATACAAACTATGACAAACTCTCACCACGCATCCACTACGCTACTCTGATTAATCACACTTACAAAAGCTTGCACTAAACAAACCAAACAACACTAAAAATCTAACGAAACTCAAATTCATCTCATTTAATAATTTAATAACAATCCAACCTTATAAAAATTTTTCCCTGAAATCTTCACTAATCATAAACCATCCACTACACAAATATAACTTTCTCAAATAGTAGCGAAGCAAACAATGTATTATACTGATAAATATCTTTAATAGATCACATCACCACAGTTCAAGTAGCTAAATAAAATTAATGTTCTCAAAAGAATAGCGAACTGTCAACCCTAAAACATCATTTAAATATGGAACTTAACAAACCAATTTATTAATCTAATAACAGACTCAAGCTACAAATAAAACAACTATAACTATCCTACTCAAATTGAAACTTAACAACGTAGCGTTAAATGGTCTCTCTAGTCAAGTCTTCTCCTCGCCATCACCAATCCAAGAGTTAACTTGTTACTTGTAAAACTAGAGGGGGAAAAATAGGGATGAGTACAACCACGGTAGTTAGTAAGCAGCCCTTATCTGAAGAGTCACACACAAACAACATGATTATCACAAAAACAACACATCATACTTATCATTAACGTCATGCTTTACATAAAAGGAAATAGTTTATGCTTATGCTTGGCTAAACATGCATCCTACATGCAAAACCCATGCCTCCCTTCACAACTCACTAGTTCTCGTTCCTGTTCCTCCAAGACTTACTCCTTCGAGTCGTACCGACCCCTGACCACGCATAGCCAAGGCATCGACACTTCTCTACAGTGCTCGGCGTTCAACCCTTGACTACGCATAGCCAAGGCCTCGAACTGTGTATCGATCCTTGGCATTTATCCTCAAGGCCTCAACCTCTACTAGGCATGTTGGTCCTTAACAACCACCACGTCAAGACCCAACACTACTCATCAATAGACTCATCATGCCGACCCCTAACCTTTTTTACCTGGAGCTTCGACACTCGTCTCTACCAAAGTTGGTGTATCAATTCCCAACCTTTATATCCGAAGCCTCGATACCCAACTAGTGGCGTGCCAACCTCTTGCCCTGTTATTCATCCATCCACTTAAACATCCTGGGATCCTCCTGAGAGCCCTACATGCTTGTAAGTATTATCTCACAACAATGCAGCATGCATTACACAAGAATCATATGCAACTATTATTCAGACATGGCCATTTAGCATTACAAGAATACTTTTCTCTCAACATTTAGCATGCTTTACAAACCACAACATATATATTTCACAAAAGAGACATAGCCAACATATATCCAGAAACACATCCAACACTCCAGAAATTTTTTCATAATAATAAGAACACAACCAATATGTATAAAGTAGTACCAACTACAAGCAATCATGCAACAACAGTCATAGGCACACAAGCAAACCTTTCGTTCATAGCAACACACAGCAAACAATCCCCTCAGTAAGAAACTACTTACAAACAAAGAATCTAACACTCCTAGGCTTCGCCGAAAGGTTCCTAAAACAAATGAGATTACGTTTCAGGTTAGAATCCGATTAGAAACATTTCAAGTGAATCGAGACAATTGGGCGAGCCGTTACCTACACACTCACGCTAAAACCACTTGGGTTGAGACTGGGTCGGTGTCGAATGAGTTGGGCACTTCAAAACTGAGTTCAAAAAGATTCGAACTTTCTGGTTCGATGTCAAACAGTGATGGGTTACTCAAATCGACCTTCGTTTGAATATGGGTAAGTGCTGAATGGATGTCGAAGGGTTGGGTATCACTGAACGGGCTTCGATTAGGTGTAGATCCACACTAAAAGTCGTCGAAAGGAAGCAAACGCCGCAAATCTGGGCTAAACACGTGTTGGTCGCTTCTGTCCTCGTCGGGGAGGGGTGTTGCATGTATGGGGCATCGAAGAATGCAATGTCGAGGGTAGAGCTGCAGTCAAGATCGCCAAATCTGGCGAGAACCGCTACTACCGGGTTGCTCAGCCCTTGAAAATCACCGAGAAGTGCCGCCACAGCCCCAAAGTTCGCTGCTGCTGCTACACTTCTGTTGCAGATCACCTGGGATGCGTCGCTGCTACATGGGCAATGAGCACCGCCACTAGCTGCGTCAAATCGACGTCGAAAACCTGAATGACAATGTCGCTGGGTTTCTTGTTCATTGAAGGCACGCCACTAAAGAGACGCCGCAAATCACCATCGTTAGTGGAGGAAGGTTGTCGTTGCAATCATCAAGTCGCCACTGGTACTGCAAGGGGAGTCGCGTCGTTGCTTGTCGCCGGCTGCCACTACTGAGCTGTCCACGAAGTGTCGGCTGCTGCGATGTTCTCTTCAATAAATCTTGCCAAGGTAATGCAACTGAAAACTAGTCTTCAAAATCTTCGAAAGGGAAATCTTGAAGGATTATTTTTGTCAAATAAAATCATTCATTGATTCTCTAAAATCGGCTGGAAAATTAGTATCTATTGATCATCACATCTTACATATACTATCTGGATTAGGATCAGAGTACGAATCTACTATTTCAGTGATTTCAGCGAAGACATAAACTCTGATTGTTTAAGAAGTCATGGGTTTATTACTATCCCATGAAAGTAGAATTGACAAAGAAACTGCTATAGCAAAGGACAATATTCTCCTTTCTGTCAATTTGATTCAGCAGCAGTCTTCCACTCAGAATTCAAATGATAGTCCTCAGTATCAGAAATAATCAACCATTGGGGAAAGCTGTGGACTTCAAGAAATAGATTAAAATGTCAAATTTGCCATACGATGGGATATTCTGCTGATAAATGTTATTTTAGAGTACTAGGGATGTATAATGGAAAACCAACTGGTTCCTCTGCATAACAAAATCAACCCCAAATGTCTGTCATAATTGTCACTCCTGACTTAAATCGAGACACCAATTGGTATCCCGACTCAGGCGCCACAAATCATATAACTCATGATTTAGACAACCGTTCAGTAAGCAATCAAGTATCAGGTGGCCAACACGTTCACACAGTTAATGGTGCCAGTTTGTCTATACTTTACTCTAGCTATTCTTCCATATTAACTCCTTCAAAACATTTATCTCATCTTCAAAATTTACTTCATGTACCTTTTGTATCTAAAAATCTCTTGAGTGTTAGTCAGTTTGCCATTGATAATAACGTGTTCTTTGAATTCCATCCAACTTTTTGTCTTGTAAAGGATTAAACAACTGGGTCTATTCTTCTTCAATGACTTTACACGAAGGATTATATCAATTCAAGCTGAATGCATCTATCCCTACTCCTAAAAATCAATCCACAACTTGTTCCACCTCTGGAAAATAAATTCTTCATACCACGGCCACTTTACCAGCTTAACAGTCCATAACTCTATGTAATTCAATGTTTGACATGTGGCATAGACGTCTAGGACACCCTTCATTTAATATTGTATCTCGTGTATTGCGTCTTTTCATCAAACTCCTATCAATAAAACAATTTTTTTTTGCGAAGCTTGTGCACTTGGGAAACATCACTCTCTTCCTTTCACTCATTCTCAAACCATATTTGATGCTCCCCTCCAACTAATTGTTTCCGATCTATGGGGTTCGGCCCATAAAACATCACGGAATGGTTACAAATACTATATTAGCTTCATTGATACCTACTCACGTTTTAAATGGATTTATTTTTTGCAAACTAAGTCCCAAGCCTTCTCTGTTTTCCTTCCATTCAAAACCTATGTTGGAAAACTTGTTGGCAAACCTATTATACGATTTCAATCTGATGGCGGAGGTGAATTCAAATAATTCACTCCCTACCTTCAATCTCACAGTGTTGAGCATCACTTCTCTTGTTCTTATTCATCACAGCAAAATGGAATAGCGGAAAGAAAACATCGCCACATCGTAGAAGTTGGTCTTACTATTCTTTCTCAATCTTCCACATCTTTAGATTACTGGGATGACGCATTCTCTATTGCAGTTTATCTTATTAATAGACTGCCCACTATTAATCTTGATTGGAAAAGTCTCTTGGAAAAACTATTTTATCACCACCAAATTATTCATTTCTCAAAATTTTTGGTTGCTTATGCTACCCTTGCCTTCGTCCATATAACAATCATAAGCTTCAACCTCGCTCAACTCCCTGTGTTTTCATTGGATATAGCAATATTCACGAAGGGTATAAATGTCTTTCACTTTTGGGACGTTTATATATCTCCCATCATGTTCTATTTGTTGAAAATAGTTTTCCCTTCTCTAAATCTCGTTCTCTATCTCCCATATCATCATCTCCTACTATTTTTTCTATTTTACCTAATATATCATCTTCCTCTACACTTTCTATACAGTCTCCTCCATCCAATTGCCCTAGTCCTTTATCACCTTTAGCTAACACATCACCTAAATTATCCTCTTTTGCATCTACACCTGCTAAAAAAATTCTGACTCTACACCTGAGGATGTTGAAATTGTTGGTAAAACACCAGGAAATATTGTCATTGCTAATCTCCCACAAATTCATGGTGAAAATATTAATCCCATATCAATTTCTAATGATGGTGTTGCTGGTGATGTTGTTAGTTCTGCATCGATACCTACTGACAGTGCTAGATCTATCTTACCTTTAGTAGCTAACGCCAATCAGCATAGTAATAAAGCACCTCATAACACTCATTCTATGATCACAAGAGCTAAGAATGACATATTTAAACCCAAGATCTTCCTTACTGATTATAAGGAAGTTGAACCTTCCACTGCTAAGGAAGCTTAAAGCATCTCCATTGGCGAAGAGCAATGGAAGAGGAATATTCAGCTTTACTTACAAATGGTACATGGGATTTAGTTCCGTATTCTTTTGATCAGAAAATAGTCAGTTGTAAATGGATATATAAAATCAAAAGAAATACAGATGGATCTGTTGCCCGATACAAAACGCGTTTGGTTGCAAAAGGGTTCCATCAAACAGCAAATATATCAATTACTTTGAAACTTTTAGCCTGGTTGTGAAACCTATTATGATTCGTGTACTACTCACTTTGGCTATCACTCATGGCTAGGAGTTGAGGCAGATTGATATAAACAACGCTTTCCTTCATGGTTTATTACAAGAAACAATTTTCATGGAACATCTGACTGGTTTTGTTTCTCCTAACACCAAACACTTAGTTTGTAAGTTAAAGAAAGCCTTATATGGGTTGAAGCAAGCTCCATGTGCATGGTTTGGACGATTGAGTTTGTTTCTACTCTCCCTTGGTTTTGTCTGTTCCAAAGCAGATTCTGCACTATTTTTCCGCATTTCTAATGGTCATTGCTGCTATGTCCTAGTGCATGTGGATGATATTGTTTTAACCTACTAGTATTCAACATATTATTTCTTCATTATACAAAGAGTTCTCTCTTAAAGACTTGGACAAATTAAGCTACTTCCTTGGTGTTGAAGTTTCATGTACTACTGTTGGAGGGTTATTCCTTTCTCAATCCAAGTATATTACTGATCTACTTCAATGTGCCAAGATGATTGAAGCGAATTCACTTGCTAACCCAATGAAAAGTGGCTCTCTAGTCTCTGTTCGTGAGGTGATTTACTACCAAATCCTTTATTTTACGGCAGTATAGTTGGTGCCCTACAATACGTGACCTTGACATGTCCTGAAATCTCATTCTTCATCAACAAAGCATGTTAATTCATGCAGTCACTGACCACTACACACTAGTTATTGGTAAAAAGAATTCTCCGTTACTTAAAAGGATCATTTGATCATGGCCTTCTTCTTTCAAGACCATCTCAGTTACTCCTTCAAGGCTTTGCGGATGCTGATTGGGCATCTGACCTCGATGACAGGAAATCTACATCTGGGTATTGTACATAGTTTGGCGGCAATCCTATCTCGGGTTCTAAAAAACAATCTATCATCTCGTGCTCCAGTACAGAAGCAGAATATCGTTCTCTTGCTCTTGCTGCTTCAAAATTAATTTGGCTCAAATCTCTGTTGTGTGAGTTACAAATTTCACGATCTACTGCACCAATATTATGGTGTGATAATCTAAGTACGGTTAACCTGAGCGCGAATCCGATTATGCATTCTCGAACAAAGCATGTTGAAATCGATATCTATTTTGTTTGTGACATGGTTATCTCCGGTAAAATTCATATTAAACATTTACCTTTCTTTGCTCAAGTTGCAGACATTCTGACCAAGCCTCTGTCTTCCACCAGATTCCATTTCCTTAAGAACAAGCTCAATATCAGTCATGCATCCTCCATTGGCTTGCGGGGGGTGTTAAGATTAATCATTAATGACGTATACCTTTGAGATTTTTCTTCAGTTAGGAAATTATGTTATCTTGTTAAAGGGAATTGTCAAGTTTGTTTTTTCATTATGTTTTGTATGTATTTTTTCGTTTGAGGATCAACCCTATATAATGGGTTATTTAATTCAGTAAAGTATGAGAATGAAATTATAATAAAATCCATTCCTAAGATATCTCTTCCCTCAATTTTAGCTTATATGACACAACCATATGGCTTCTTTAACTCTCAACGGCCTGAATTCATATGCAAACTCCATAAATCCCTAAATGGTCTCAAACAAGCACCTTGTGAATGGTTCGACAAGCTGCGATTAACCTTGATCTCATGGAATTTAAATAACTCCAAGGTTGACTCTTCCTTATTTTACTTGTTTTAGGGCATTAATATGATTTTACTTTTAATTTATGTTGATGACATTGTAATTACGAGTACCAACGCTTCCTTGATTCAGAAATTCATTAACCGGCTTGTCAACAACTTTGCTCTAAAGAACCTAGGCTAGCTAAATTATTTTCTGATCATTGAAGTGTATCGTGACAATAGTGGGCTCTACTTAACTCAACAGAAGTATGTTATCAATCTTCTACACCGATTAGGCTTCGAGGAGCAATTTGGTAGGCTCGGCATTTAATTGTGTCGCTGGCCGCCAAGAAGTCCATCTTTGCCTCGAACATTTCCACGTATGAGAAAGGTGTTGGGATTATGGAGCCAAACCAAGGAGAAAATCTTTTTCCTATAAGGAAAAGATCCATTTAAAATTTTCCTTGTCCTATTTAGTTTGGGGTTTTTTTTTTCCATTCCGTTTTAGTTTTTGTCATACCATCTATTATAAATAGAGATAGATGTGTCATTTGATTGGTGTGCACAAATAGAGAGTCGTGAGAAATTCTCCAAGAAGAGAGAATTTGATAGCTAAAGGTTTGTAGAGTGATTCGTAAGCGTTTTCTGTGTGAGGGAAAACTGAGAGAAATCATTGTAAATGGCTCATAAACTCTTGGGAAATTCTTCCTGACATTTTTAATAGAACCTGCAACGGTAGCAGAGAACTAGACGTAGCCCACACTGGGTGAACCAGTATAAATCCGGCGTTTCATTTTCTTCTCCCTAATCTTTATTTATCATGATTGTTACTTAGAAGTTTTAGATTATTTTATCTAATTCTTTTAAGTGTAGGCTGCATTTTTCACAACAATAGAGTCCCCCAAACCATTTTAGGGATTCATCGTCGAGGCTTTGAACTTAGGCAGGAATAGCCCATCCAGTATCTCTTGAGTGAATGGGGGTTCCTCCTGCTCGGAGAAATCAATCTCAGCTTGTGCCTTACATTTCTCCTCAAGATCCTCGATCTCTTTTTGCATCAACTCCTTCAGGTGGTCCATCTCGGACCATATACTACCCTCACCCCAAGATGTGGGTCAGTGATCATTGACCTTTTCGCTTCCTGCCCTCTTGTCGATGAGATTC
The DNA here is from genome assembly GCF_001995035.1 of Momordica charantia. The sequence goes on along the minus strand of NW_019104841.1, from coordinate 105,616 downwards.
TTGCGGTCTCTCGGAGCGTTCTTCCTACGTCCGAGGGTATCACGATCCATCTGACGCACTCGGAGGACTCCATGCAAGTCATGACTAGCAATGGACCTTCCAGGCCGACCCTTGGGTAGCCTGACCCGAGGGTGCTAATTAACATGACGATTATCGGTTCGGCCACTGGCCCCTCCGTCAAGTGGGGAGAGTATCTCCACCGTGCCCTATGGAGGAAGCAGTGTCGTTCTGATGCGAATGCCCCACGTAGGACGGAGCGACGGTTCAGCTTGCCTATGAGGACTTGGGTCGGTGGGTCCCTTCCCTTTCCTCGAGTCGTGGAGCATCGAAGCAGTAGACTCTCCTCAATAATCGATGATGGCGTTGGCCATGATAGTTGGGTTTGTGATAACTCTCCAAATAGAGAGTTATTTGTGTATAATATTGCTATAAATTAGCTAAAGATAGCATCACTTGCACCCTTATTCACCGAGTTTGTGCTAAAAAGATCATAAACACTAGCTTTCTACATTTTAGTATTGTCAATTGCAATTGAGCTAATTTTGGTGCATTTTGCTACAGCTTTGACAATGCTACAACATCAGATTCAGATTTAGAAAGCAGTAGAAAACGACAAACTGACAGTGAAAGGACTGCTCAACGGGATTTACAACAATAACTCGGAGAAATATCTGGAATTTAGAGCTGGGGCTTGCTTTATCCTTTGTGTTGCCCTAAAATTAAGGATGGGTATAAAAGTACCCCTTTAAGGTAGCCTCCAACTTTTCCCCACTCCATTTTGGAATCATCCATCCCACTCTCAAAGAAAACCTCTCAAGTTGCTCGTGGATGAGGAAGAAGAAGCCCAGAAATCTGCTGCTGAAACAGAGAACAAGAGGATTTCGCTTTGAGTTGAAACCTTCAGCTGCTTCGCTTCATCTTTGAATCTCTTTGTTTTATTTTCATTCTAGTTTTTATTTGATTTTCTTTTATGGCTTTCCTTAGTTAATCTAATTTGTGAGGGGGAGGTTGTTGTGAAACCTTGTGGCAGTACACTTTGTTACTGTTTTTAAATGATGAAGAACATTGAGTTGAAGTTCTTTTATAAATTTATTTTCAGTATGCTTGATCACTATGTTGGAATACCTTCTTGTTAACTTTTGGAAAATCATAATAGGAAGCGAAATACTTCATCTCGAGCTAGAGTCTACCTGAGTTTAGCGTGTGGTGACTTAGGGATAAGCATCACCTAGCTCGGTCATGAAAACTCTGCATATATGCTTTTATTGTTTGTATATGAATGTTAACAGTAGAAAATCTGGTAAATCTGGGAAGATTCCATGTCTGTTTGGCCAATACTCTAGTATCGTTTATGTTGTAACATCGTTTGCTTAAGACCACAAGAGTCACTTAGCTGCTTCCCCCTTACTCACTTTAATATCAGTATTTCAGTTCATAGTTGCGCATTTTCCTCAGACATTTTGCTGTCATATGTCTTTAATTCATTTTAATAGTAGTTCATTGGTGTATTGTTTGGGTTGATTTACTTTAATTTTTCCTATTTGTTATAAATACTTTGCTTTTTTAAACCCCCCCCCCCCAATCTTAAGTGAATATTGAAGTGTGTAACAATCAATCCCTGTGGATATGAACTTTGTATTACTTGCTGCGACGATTGTGTACAGTTGCACAAGGGGACATAGATCGAACCAACAAGTTTTTTGCGCCGTTGCTGGGGATTGATTTCGTTTTACACTTCATATTTTTGCTTAAGATAGTTTGTGCTAGAAGGATTTCTCTTAAGTACTGTTTGGTGGATTTTGAAGGTTGATGCACGATCTACAAGGACTGGAGTTTTTTATAGACAACGAGATTGAACGCACGTTTCATCATAGAAGAAGAGAACATCATAGACAACAAGTGGAAGCTAACCCAATGTATCAGCCACCAAGCTCCCCAATCCAGTAGTTGAAGAAGATAACAGAGGAAGGAGAGTTGCTGAACCAACAGTTGCTCCCCCTCTTTAACGCCAGTTTGTTGGCACATGATGGAGACAGAGCTATCAGAGCCTACGTTGCTCTACCACTACACGGTTTTCATCCAGTTATAGCAGATCCAGAGATAGAAGCAGAGAGGTTTGAGATGAAACCCGTTATGTTCCAAATGCTTCAAACAGTGGGTCAATTCTTTGGAAATCCGTCTGAAGACCCACATCTCCATCTAAGATACTTCCTTGAAGTGAGTGATTCCTTTAAGATAAAAGAAGTATCAAAAGAAGCACTAAAGTTGAAATTGTTCCCATATTCATTAAGGGACAAGGCAAGAGACTGGTTGAACTCTATGCCAGCAGAATCCATTACCTCTTGGAATGACCTTGTAGAGAAAGTTCTGATAAAATACTTCCCACCAAGTAAGAATGCCAAATTCAGAGGGGATATCAACAACTTCCAGCAAAGAAGAGAAGAATCCGTGAGTGAGTCATGGTAAAGGTTTCAAGAGCCACAGAAGATGCCCTCACCAGGCTTGCCAAAGTGTATTCAAATTGAAACATTCTACTATGGGCTAAATGAAGCAACCAGAATGGTGGTTGATACATCTGCTAATGGAGCCTTGTTATATAAATCATACACACAAGTAGTGGATATATTAGAAAGAATATCTTCCAATAACTACCATCGGTCGGACTCCAGAGTTGTTAATGATAGAGGCAACTATGAGGCTGTTAGCAATATGGAGATGGCCTCCCTGAAGGATAAAATCACAACCTTAACCAACATGGTAAAGAACATGAGCGCTGCTACAACATCATCCACTACCCTTAGATCAAACAAGGTAATGGCAATCTCTTGTTCTTATTGTGAAGGTGACCATTCGTATGACTCTTACCCAGGGAACCCAACATCTGTGTATTATTTGGGCAGCCCCAGTAGAAATGACCCGTATTCAAACATGTATAACCCAGGGTGGAGGCAACATGCAAACTTCAGTTGGGGAGGAAACCAGGGAATTCAAGGACCTCAAAATGCAGGGCATTATTAGCAAAAGGCAGCGCAACAACTAGGATTATTAATGCCCAATTAGCAACAAGAAGCAAGGCCAGTGGCTAATTCTTCCAATTCCAACTCCATGGAAGCATTGATGAGAGAGTATATGGCTAAAAATGATTCCATGATTCAAAGCCAGGCTACCACCCTAAGAAATCTGGAAGTGGAAATGAGACAAATGACCAATGAACTGAAAAGCATATCACAAGGCACTTTGCCAAGTATTACCAAACGAGAAGGGAAAGAGCAACGTCTAGCATCCACTCTTCGACTTTGCAAAGCATTACCACACCCCTATCCTTCTGTGATGCAAAAGGATACGGAGGAGCAGCAAAAGGAGCTTCCAGCAGAGAAGTTGACTAAGAGAATTTCAGAAAATATACCTGTTAATGAGAGCAGAGTGAATGATGCTGCAGTATCATCGGAGAAAGTAGCTCAACAAGAGCCGGTTGCACAACAGGAAATGGGAAGGCCTTTCCTGTCCATGGGTAGAGCGTTAATAGACGTGCAAAATAGATAACTACTATGAGAGTAAATGACCAACAGTTGAAATTTTTTGTTTTTAACTCCGTTAAGTTTCCAGATTATGTGGAGGAATGCTCTTTGTTAAGACTTGTAGATGATCTACTGAGTGAAGAAATACAAACAAAAGAACTATTAGACCAGCTTAGTCTATTGCAGCAGCTGAGCTCCGGGACAAGGGTTTTAGCAGCAATTGAAAGAAGGCAGAAGACCTACCTTAGCTATTCGAAGGAACAAGATATTGTGATCCGGAAGGCGATGATGAGGAATTTCTCTCACGCATTTCTCCCTTTCCCCAAATTTTCAGAAGACAGGCCTGATGAAGATGAAGAAGTGGATGATGCTGGAGCATCTCAGCCTATGGGCGACTCCAGTGAAAAGGATGAATAAGCTTAACAGGGGAGTTGATTTCCTCGCTTGAAATCTGTTTTACCTTTAATTTTTTCTTTTCAGCAAATTTACTTTTCTGCACTTTTCATTCTAGTTAGGTTAGTTTATGAAGTTTACATGTTTAGTTTTTGCATCTTTAAATTCTAGTTTTTAGGTTGTTATGATTTCAATTCAGTCCATTAAATGAAAATGAAAATGAATCAATGATTCTGCAAGATGTTGTGAGATCTACTAGCTTATGTATTTCTAGTTGTTTATCTATATGGTCTAAGATGACTTGTCTGTGGACATATTTAGGATGCTTGCTTTGGCAAGGTTTAGAAAAGGAAAAATTAGTTATTGCCCTTTTTCTAATGCGTTCTTAAGTAGCATTTGATAGCCTTGCCTTGCTTAGTATCTTCTGCCTGTCTTAGAAACTTCACCAAAGCTGAATTTCAATGGTTGATTATCTCGTCCCATGCACTATTAGCAAGCAAATGTCTTTAGAAAAATAAGCAACTACTTACCCCTCTAGAACCAATTTAGATAGGAAGTTACTCAAATCCAATTTTCATCCATCCTATCTTCATAATAAGTTTGGGGGAGCCTTGTCCTTAGTTCTCAAAAGTCATTCTTTAAGCATTGAGGACAATGTTTCTTTTTAAGTTTGGGGGTGAGGGATTCTCACTTGTAAGAATAGTATGCAATAGTATAGTCCCTGTTGTCGTAACATCTTGTAAAGCTATAAAAAAATTTTGGCCCTATAATTCAGCTCTCTAAATTAAAAAAAAAAAAGATATTCAAAAGAGCTACAGGGTCCGGAATGGCTAGTAGCCCATAGCTGTCTTAGAGGACTTTATTTAGTCAGCAGTGTAGGGAGGAAGTCGGTGTCTTTGAAAGGAGGTTGAAGGGATTTTTCTTCAGCGAGCAAAGGAGAAGGTGAAGTGAGGCATTCAAATGTGAATAGAACACCTTAGTTTTAGTACAATAGCTGTTTATTTCTTTTATGAGCTAATGCTAGAGCCGGAAGGCATGGTTAGCACAATCTAGCATTCAAAAGGATGAATATTAGTGTTGCTTAAGGACAAGCAACAATTCAAGTTTAGGAGTGTGATAACTCTCCAAATAGAGAGTTATTTGGTTATAATGTTGGTATAAATTAGCTAAAGATAGCATCACTTGCATCCTTATTCACTGAGTTTGTGCTAAAAAGATCATAAACACTAGCTTTTTACATTTTAGTATTGTCAATTGCAATAGAGCTAATTTTGGTGCATTTTGCTACAGCTTTGACGATGCTCCAGCATCAGATCTAGATTCAGAAAGCAGTAGAAAACGACAAACTGATAGTGAAAGGACAGCTTAACGGGATTTACCACAGTACCTCGGAGAAATATCTGGAATTTAGAGCTGTGGCCCATTTATCCTTTGTGTTGCCCTAAAATGAAGGATGGGTATAAAAGTACCCCTTTAAGGCAACCTCCAATTGTTCCCCACTCCATTTTGGAATCACCCATTCTGCTCTCCGAGGAAACCTCTCTAGCTGCTCATGGAAGAGGAAGAAGAAACCCATAAATCTGCTGCTGAAACAGAGAACAAGTGGATTTTGCTTTGAGCTGAAACCTTCAGCTCCTTCTCTTCATCTTTGAATGTCTTTTTTTTATTTTCATTCTAGTTTTTATTTGATTTTCTTGTATGGTTTTGCGTTGCTAATCTAATTTGTGAGGGGAAGGTTGTTGTGAACCCTTGTGGCTGTAGACTTTATTACTGTTTTTAAATGATGAAGAACATTGAGTTGAAGTTGTTTTATAAATTTATTTTCAGTATGCTTGATCACCATGTTGGAATACCTTCTTGTTAACTTTTGGAAAATCGTAATAGGAAGCGAAATACTTCATCTCGAGCTAGAGTCTACTTGAGTTTAGCGTGTGGTGACTTAGGGATAAACATGACCTAGCTTGGTCATGAAAAGTGTGTATATATGCTGTTATTGTTTGTCTATGAATGTTATTAGTAGAAAATCTAGGAAATCTTGGAAGATTTCATGTCTGTTTGGCCAATGGTCTAGCATCGTTTATGCTGTAACATCGTTAGCTTAAGTCCACAAAAATCACTTAGCCGCTTCCCCCTTACTCACTTTAATATCAGTATTTCAGTTCATATTTGTGCATTTTCTTCCTACATTTTGCTGTCATATGTCTTTAATTCATTTTAACAGTGGTTCATTGTCACATGTTTCGAACTTTTTATTACTTGCAGAGACAATTGTGTACGCTTGCATAAGAGAATGTAGATCGAACCAACAGTTTGGCAAGCCAATATTGTGCTCTGAGTGGGTGCAGGTATGACCCAGCCTCAGATCATCTGAGTGCGTGGAGGCAGCGCTAGGTGCTGAGTCAGCAGTTGAGGGAATTGATCCTCCCTATTCTGATGAGCTAGTAGGTCCTGGAGTTGTAGGGGATCCACTGTAGGGGTATTTGTTCGGCCCCCCTCTGTCTGACCTTCCGTAAGGAAGTGATTTTCAATGGAACACTCATTGCCAACTTTACGAGTCTGAATGAAGTCCCGACGACTAAGAGTAGATCCTCGGGGTATAGGCGCGGTGAGCATTGTCACACTCGTGAGTTGGGGTGAAAGTGCAAGACAACTGAGAGCGAGTTGGGACTGTCGTTGCTCAGTTCAGATTCGGTAAGGAATGACTTTGAAATCTTCGACTCCCCACAGACGACACTAAATGTTTGATCACAAAAATGACCAAGCTTGCGAACCTCGGCTCGGACAAAAAGACGACCTTGAGGTTGAGCTGAAATGTGCTAAGCTGAGACCTCCAAGAGAAAACACTCTAACGCCCAAGTCAGAAAGAATCCGAGCTGTACTCGAGAGGAAATATAGTGTTCACGTACCAGGGATTGAGAATGGTCTCTATATTTAGGCAAGGTCTCCGACAGAATTCCCAATATGGCCTCAACGACTCTTTAATGTAAGAGTGAATCAGGACGTGCTATCGTGGAGTGTGTCCGAAGATGTGGCTAAGCAAGTGTTGCGTCCATACAACCGTGTTGACAACACGTGCAACTATACATGAAATTGCCGATTGTAGCATGAAATGAGGTCGAATCCACAGGGACTTTGGATAATATTCTAAACGATATTTGCAGATACCAAAATGTAAAAATAAGAGAGTATTGGTGATTGTATTGTAAAAGATCTCAGCAGCTAGCACACTTCACAAAGTTGATAATAGAAAGAGGTTACAGTACAGAAAAATGAAAATGGGGGTTAACAGATATCGAAAAGTGGGGGAGACTTAACATGCTTTCACAGACTTCTCAACCTACCCTCTAGCTTAGGATCGTTCATTATGTCCAACTCAACTTGGCTCCCTCCCGAGACACCCAAACATGGATACCCACAACTCCCATTGCTAAGTGTTCAAGCAATAAAAACAAGTTATAGGCGTGATTAGGGGACCCCATTCCTGAGCATCCAAGATTACTATAGACAAGTGCTAATAAAAAATAGAGCAAGTCCGCAATCCGTAAGCCCTCCCAGGTCAATAGAGAAGCTAGCATACAGAATAGAGTGACCAACAATGTTAGGTAAGATTTAGAAATATCAATAACTTTATTTAAAAACAAATGAAACAGCTAAAGGTTCAGTCGTTCATTAGTTACAATATGTAAATCTCCCTCGAAATGGGGTTTATCTCATGAAGAAAGAAGAAAATACATTGGGTAAAAGAAGAAGACAAACCCATTTCAAGGAAATAATAGAAAACTGAGGAAGAAGATGACAGCTCGATGCAGCAGTGGAATATCCCCTCTATTGTTAGCTTTCTGCCCCGAAAATGAAGAGGTTCCTCCTCCTTGTCGTTTCAGCTCTAAAAAACGTGTCTATATTGGGAACTGTGTGTGTCGGCTAAGGCAATATGTCCCTTTTATATCGGTCCCGTTTTTTGGGTAATCAGCTGAAGTTTGTACGAATATGGTAAATTCCTGTGTCTGGACTTTTACTGAGCAGTAATTCCATGCTCCCACGTTGCGTCGCTCCAGCTTTCATCTGCTCTGTCTTGCTAATGTTTCATCTACTCTTCTCTAGGCTTAGCACTCTCTTCATGCTCTTTTGGAGAGTTATCAGCAAGACACATTCAAGTTGGTTCGACTAAAGAATGGGAACGGGACCAAAGGATATCTTGGTCGACTCGACCCTAACTGGCGTCGGCTCGACCCTAACTGACGTCGGCTCGGTTGTCAGTCGCAATACCGAGGTGATAAAACTTGGCTTTGTAGACTCAAAGCCACGTGTAATTTTCTCCTCCAATTAGAATGTTCCACGCGTGAAGTACAAAACCACCTCGAACATATATTTTTTTAAATACGCTATGAAAACAATTTTTTCTAGTGTTTTAACATACGCTATGAAAACAATATGAAAAAAAAGAAGCAGAGGGTATATTTGGTACTCTTTGTTTTTCTTTTAGGTAAAATACACTTTTAGTCCCTGAGTTTGATGATAGACTTATATTTGGTCCCTGAGTTTCAAAAAGTGACGGTTTCTCCCCCGACTTTTAGAAATGCTGACATCACATTGATGAGGTGGCAAGTTTTAGATAATATATTATTTTATAATATTTTAATTTATGTGGCATTTTTGTTTTTAATTTTCTCTCTCTCCCCTCTACTCCTTCTTCCCCAATATTCCTTATCCTCTCCATCAACCGTTCCAAATCACTACCCAAAATTCTCCACATCTATTATCGCCTTCATTGTTAATCGAATGGTAGATTTCATCGAGCAAACTGGAAGAGAAAGATTGCTCGTCATCTCCAATATTCCTAAATTTTTCCCCTCTATCCCTAATTTCCTGCCCATTCATGATTGTTCACAAAGAAAAAGAAGGAAAATAAATCAACAAAGAATGCGAAACGATTATGAAAAGAAGAGAGAAAATGACAATGGCAGTATGCTTTGTCACAAAGCACACAATAAGTAGGGTTTAAAGCTATGTTTCAACTCTTTCCTGTCTCATTCTGAAGGTCCAAAAGCTGCTATGGAAGGTGATAGAAACTATTGGAAAAGAAACTAATTACACATAATTGGAACAAAACTACTTTATCTCTCTCTAAATTCTCTAGTTTTTTGTTGAATCCAAGAGCGAAAATCAAGAAACTTACGAGCAATTGTATTGATGGGTGAATTTCTTTTTTTTCTTTTAGGGCCCGTTTGATAACCATCTCTGTTTTTTATTTTTAGTTTTTCTGTTTTTAGTTTTGGTTTTTGGTTTTCTGTTTTTAAAAAACACAAACCATATATGGTTGATAACCATTTTTGGTCTTTTGTTTTTAAAAAACAGAAAACCGAACATGTTTGTTAACCATTTTTAGTTTTCTGCTTTTAAAAGGTTAGAAAATTTAAAATACAGAGAGAAAATTCCATGTAGAGTAGATATGACAATGGTATGGGTGCGACTGAGGATGTTCTCCCCCATTCTCATGCTCGTGAAAATTTTTATCCCGATCTCCACCTTCTTCGGTCTGAAAGATGTTCTCGAGAAAAATTATCAGTTTTATAATTGTTTTTATTTATTTTTATAATTTAAAAAATAAAAAAAAGTGCAATAAATATATATTAATTATTGGAGGTGAAAAATATATATTGTTTTTGTTTATTTTTGGACATCATAACTCAACAGTTCTTTACTTGGGTGGTTGGGATATCTCTATTCCGTACATATTCGGTTATGAACTTTTTGAAATAAATAAAGTGTATGAAGTCTTTGGAATGACAATTAGTATCTTTATTACATTAGCTAAAACTTATTTSTTCTTGTTCATTTCTATAACAACAAGATGGACTTTACCCCGACTAAGAATAGACCAACTATTAAATCTCGGATGGAAATTTCTTTTACCTATATCTCTCGGTAATCTATTATTAACAACTTCTTTTCAACTCTTTTCACTGTAAAGGAATACCATATTCTATATTCACGACTTGCTCAAACAAGAGAAAGAAACAAACATAAAATTCTTTAGAGATATTACAATATGTTCTCTATGGTAACTGGGTTCATGAATTATGGTCAACAAACAGTACGAGCTACAAGGTACATTGGTCAAAGTTTCATGATTACTTTATCCCATGCAAATCGTTTACGTGTAACTATTTAATATCCTTACGCATTCGACGAATGCGACGGTGCAACTGCACCACTCTCTTATCTCGCATCTCTCTCTTTCCCTCTCAAAACTCTAGCACCTCGACGATGGGGACTAGGTAATATATACGAATATACTTATAGTATAAATGTACCTCTCTATTATGCTTTTTTTATGGTCTTTATTATGAATGATCATTCATTTGAATCTTGTTTAGGTTTTTTATTTCTCCTTTCTATTTGTAGGGGAAATTAGAAAGAAGAAAGACATAGAGAATTTCTTTTCTTAGACAAGGTTTGCAAGATCTAGAGACCTTTGGAATCATTTAGGACTCTCAAATTTTGTTGTTTCATATGAGATGTTATAGTTTCTATGAGCCTTGGTATTTTGTTCTTTCATAAGAGATGTTTTAGTTTCTATGAACCCTTTTAGATGATTTTCTTAGTTCTTTCTGTTGAGCGTGTTGTCCTAAACTTGTAGTTTGTATTTATGTAAAAATAAATTTAAATTCAATCAATTTGTTGTTGAATTCATAGCATTGCATTGTCCAAATCTAATAAACTAAACATCTAAAGTTATTATCATGTAAGCGGGACAGTATATACACTGGGTATATATTTGATATACCCTCGATATAAATGTAGATAATGTCTCGGGAATAACCTAAAGGGTCTATAGTATATGGATAAGGCTGGGTACCTTATCCTAGCAAAACTATGGATACGGCCCGCTTTGTAATTGTTACGGACGACCTGATCCAGGCCATTTGTGTGTAGACATACAAGTGGGAGTATCCTATTCAATGAGTTTGTATAAAGGTCGGACCGCGAACTAGTCACGTTTTAGATGTAACGTCGTTGACTAACAGATTGCTATTTCATAGAATGACCAGGCAACTCATTCTTAATCCTGAGTGAGTCACGGACTCACCCTTTTGGGGACGAGACCAAGTGGAGAGCTGGAATCATAACTTCACAAGATGGAATTCACTGGAGATGCAGGGGATCAAACCCTGTACCTCTTGCATGCAAAGCGAGCGCTCTACCATTTGAGCTACATCCCCAAGTTGTTGATTTGATAGTAAACTATGTAACTTTTTAATTAAACTATTACGATTTTTACCATGTAAATGGAGAATCTCAACCATTGGAGTGCATTCAACTTTGACATTAAAATTCAAATCCCAATAGTGTGCTTTTTTTTTCATTTCAATAATAGGGCCAACTTGACATATGGCAAAAGAAAAATTGCAAATTAAGTAAAATAGCAACCATGTTTTGGTTTTTTAAATATAGCATTTAAAAAAAAATGCTGGCCCACATATTAAATGACAACATTGCCCTGCAGGCCCAAACCTAAGTCCAGAAAATCCTACGTTTTGATTTCTCTCTGATTTCCATCTGATATACTATTGATATTCGTGTTTCATATACTACTGATATAAGTGTTTGATATACTACTGATGTTATAGTTTCATATACACCTTATATGAGTGTTTCATATCAATATGTATGTCTTATATAAATATGATATATTACCGATATGAGTATGTGATATATATTACTGATATGTATATCTGATATACATGTGATATACTACTGATATAAGTGTTTGATATACTACTGAAATGACTGTTTGATATACTACTAATATGACCGTCTGATATAATATTTATGTGATAGTCTGATTTACCTCTGATATAATGTTACTTTTACTTTAACAGAAGAATGAAATATGGTATTCTGATGCAAAAGTGCAACAATATTCAAAATTAGAATCAATAGATAACATTCTCGAGATGCTAACATCAACCCAAATAGAAATAAGTAAAACATTTGGATACTTTCTGTCATTTAATATTAAGAAATGCCCACTACAATTATTAGTGCATCTAATTCGTCAAATATCTTAAAAAAGCACACGAAATGCATTGATATTCAATCTAAATGGGAACTTTATAAGATTTGGATTGATGAAGTTTAGCTTGATTACAGGTTTAAATTATTTTCATGAATACCCTAGTATTGACCAGATTTAGGGGTACATCAGATGTATATCAGGGGTACATTAGATGTATATCGGAAGTATATCATATGTACATAATATATAGATTGGATGTATATCAGATACAGCTATACATCAGATGTATATCAGATATCATAATGATAAAATTGGAATAATAAAATCTCTCAAAATAAAAATTCAAATATTTTGCTAATATTTGAAAATTGTAAAAATGGGTGACATTTTTTGAAATATAAAATATTTTTGCTATCTACTATAATTACCCAAATAGTTTTAATTTAATTAATTATTTAATTTAATTGATTTACTAAATTAAACATAATTTAAATAAATATATATATTAAATATTGTTAAAACTAACATAATTAACATATTTACCACTTCCTAGCATTTTTTATGGGGAGTGGTGAGGTGGCTCTTCCCTCATCCTACTATTAAAAACACATGGAGATCTCTGTTTTTTGTGGTTGGCTTTTCCTAGCAAATTGCTCCCTCTCTCTCATTCCACTACAAACTCCCTTCAATTCCCTTTTCATCTTCTTTCCGAGAAGGATCCCACGGTTCGATTATTGTTGCAAGTGTCATAGCAAGGAAACTTTGTGGTGGTATTCAATCGTTCGTGCGATTGTATTCGTTTGTCGTGCCAAATCAAAATCCAAGTTCGAGGAAGAAGTATTCCCAACGGTCTTCAAATGTAAGTTCTCTTCCTCCCGTAAGACTTAACCTTCATTTAAAAAGAGAATAGGTTCTATTTTTAAAACCGGTTATGTAATGTTTCTAAACCGAGTCGAATTACAAGCGATCAACCGCTTTCGCTAGGGATTCGATCCCTCCACTTTCCTTGTTGTATAATTTGCTTATCATGGTTTGAATTTTGTTGTTAAATGTGTTTTGTATAGATGGTTTTCTCTTTGTTTGCCATTTTTTATGGTAAGCCTTAGAAAATTCCATGTAGTGAGGATTTTGAATTTGTGGCACTGAATTCTTACGTACAAATGAAAGTTTGTTTGGCCTAGACATGTTTATATTTCTTTCTATCAAGTTGGGAGCCAATTGAAAGTTTGGTTCCTCCCCTATTCTCCTTATTTTTGGAAGAGATACGTTGAGACATTCAAAAAGTAGAGCCCAGTTGGGTAATCATCTTATTACAAGCTTTTGCTTATTCCTTGTTTATGTCATTTTATCTGCAAACTATATAACATCTTCAGGAACGAAGAAGGGTGACCTATTTCTAGCTGATGTTAATTAACACTCAGCTGAAGAACAAAAACATCACAACTAATATCGAAGTCTCCAACGTTAAAAGTACTTATTAAACAAAATTTTGGACATTTGAAGACGGTCTGTTTGTTGAAACCTCTAGAGAAATTGTTGCATTAAAAATGTTACGTAGCATGAGTTTAATTTTCTGGAAGAGAAATTATTGAATTCCATGGCATGTGCTTACAATTGATACAAATCATGAGTTTAATTTTGCTCGAAAAAATGCTGATCATAATTTGTCCTTCTTTGCATTACATTAGTGATTTTCTTATCTAGGTTTTTAGTGTATTTTTTTTTCCTAGCTATGCTGTCTTGAACTTTGATATTCTCAAAATTCAATAATAAAAGCTTTCCCAGACATTGATAATTTGCTTGTCATTGTAGGTTTAACTAAACTATTTATGGGAACATCATTTGAAGGGAAAGAATTTTAAGTTGGGTTTAAATGAATGTATTAACTTTTCCTCTTCGATACAATTACTTGCAATTTTCTATTCGTACAGTTTATTATTTCTACAAGCTTGCTTCTCCGTCTTGATTATCTAATATGCTTATTTCAATGTAACCAAGAGTTTAGACCAACTCCAGAGAATAAGAGCATTTTGTTTTTTATGAGTAATTGCTTAAACATCTAAAGTCTGTTTCTGATTTGAGATAGTTGAATCCATGTGATATTATTTTTTATGTTTCCTCTAAGAGGACATTCATCATTTCTTTCCTATAAAGCTAGAGCAAATTTATTTTCATGGGATAGTTTTGGTCATGTTTATCTTTCTTTTAATATTGTTTCTTATTATGTTAAGCTAAAGATGAGTTGGGATAGTTTTTTAATCTTCATTCTATTGTCTCATTTGTTTTACATGTTTCATTTTTCATTGAATAACACCCGTCTTTCTTTTAGATGAAGTAAGGAATGAACGGTGGAAGAATTCTTTTAGATATCCTCATCGTGGTGGACTTCGTCCCATTGTTAGTACTCTTCTTTCTAAAATATACTTGGAGCTTCTCCCTACATTTTCTCAGTTATTCCTTAGCATGTTAGCATTAGCCTTTGTTCAATGTTATATTGCAAATGAGACTTGAGTCATACCCTATAAGGCACTTGGGCTATCAAACTCCAGATTTACGTTTTCATCAAATTGTCAACAGTTGGGATTTTGGGAATTATGTAGGGGGACTAAGGCCTTGAGAATTCACACACAATTGAGGAGACTAGTGTTAGTTATAATGTCAAACCTTTTGTTCAAAATTCAATTCATTTTATGTTTTTCAATCTTTTTATATTTATAACGTGGTGCAGTGCAGTTACATTTCATGCAACCCTGAAAGTTTGGTGGCTAATTTGATAGGGCCATGTATACTATTATCTGAGAAAATTTGAGAAAGGAAACAAGAATAGCCAAAGGGTGAAGTAATATGTGCAATACTAGTCTTACTTGGCACAGGGTGAAATCCATGTCAATTTCACAGCCTTTTCGGTTTATGCAAGTCGTGGCTATAGATCTTTTTCCTCGTACACCACACTGTGAGATTCTGATGTTGCTGGAGAAGTAAAGGTCGACGGACAAATATTTATGGGCCATTTTTATTGGGTTAGCGATTTATGTATATGTAAATACTTGGTTTATGTATATGAAGTATATGTATATGTAAATGCATATGAAGTATATGTATATGTGAATACTTGGTTTATGTACATGTCACTTCTTGGTTTGCATATATTTATATATATGCTTTTGTATGTGTAGTGTGTATAATTGACAGGTTCTAGGTACAATTGTGGAAAAAAGTTTATCGAAAAAACATTTCATGACTAGTTTATTCCATCATTGAAATAGTATCAATATGCGACGTTTTAAAAGGTCACTGTTTTATTAGTTATAATAGTTATACACGAACGTGTGAATAATTGTGGTTGTCAACAAAATATGTTTTGTGGCACTAAAACGATGTCATTGAAAACCATTTTGTGACAAATAAAAACTATCACTATAAAGATATTGATGACGATTAAAATTGTAAATATCAAGATTTTCATGACAGTTAAAACTGTCAATATTGACTATTAAAACTATCACTATAAAAGTTTTCGTGACAATTATAAATAGTCATTATTACGTTTTCCTCGACATGTATAAACAATCGTTAAAAAATATTTCGTGACAATTATCAATTATTGTTAAAAATATTTCGTGACAATTATAAACTGTCATCATTAAGTTTTTGTTGACATGAGAACAAAGTTTTTGCTTCATTAAGCCACAATTATAAACTTTCATAAAATGAGTTATTTGTGACATTGTTTGGGAGGAAAAACCTTATTGCCACGTGCAGAACAGCAATTCGCCATTTAGAAAGAACAACTCATAGAGGTCCACCTTGGAACCCTCCGAGTAGGAAGACTTCACTCTTTTCTTCAAGAGTTAGTTTACTATTTCAGGAAAAGTGTCCGAGTTCGATCTGCTTGAACCCAACACGTCCGACCTTAAATTCGGCCAAGGTAACCCGCCTGTCGTGATCCCTGTCGAAACCTGAACCTATAAATAGAGGGCTTGATTTCACCATCAGGTATCGAATTTCTTCTCGAACTTAATATTGAGTCCGAGCTGCTTACTCACTTGAGCGTCAGAGATTTGCCCTCTCATGCATGTCTTCCCTTACAGTCTCAGGTCGGAGCAAGGACCGGGTTCGAGCTAGGATTGAGGTTGTGCAAATTCTTGCATAAATATTTGGTGCAGTCTGTGGGGAAGACATTTTAAGTCATCCCAACAATTAAGCGATCCGAGATGGTGTAGCCAGCAAACTCTGCCAATACGGTAGAATGGAAAGGTTTGAATGGAAACGATGGCACTCAACGCGAGCTCGATGCCAAGGTGGCTGAGGATCAAGTCTGGACAGGGCAGGAGGTAGATCTGCCTCAAAGATCCACCCGCCATGCGAACCCAAACCTCCCCCGGTCCATCCGAGGCCCGCCAAAGCCAACCAAGGTCGAGGTGAGACCTCAAAGAAGACTTCTCGAAGGGCTGCGCCAGCCTCGGACCCTGAGGTTCTAGCTACCCTCCAGCGGGAACTAGACGACATGCGCAACCGATGCGCACCATGGAGGAAACATACAACGAAATGATGCGGGTAAACCGAACTGGGTCTCAATCTAAGGCCCCAGGCAGAGCAGACGACGTGCTAGATCATGAAGGTGACCAAGATCCACCCCTCCACCTTTACGACATGAGCCCATTGCCGATAATAAGGGGTCGACTATAGCTTAAGGGACTATGATCTTAGGAAGCACCTTGTCGACAAGAAGAGAAACGCCTCACAGGGCCCAGGGATCTCTCCTTCCTGCTCTCAGAAATACTCCAACTCCGACCTCAAGGCCAAGTCA
>NW_019104840.1:101941-117219 GCF_001995035.1 Momordica charantia | reverse complement strand
TCTTCTCATTTACAAGTCTTTTCATTTCTTGTAAGTTACAAGTCTTTTCATTTGCTTAAGACTTTTCATATGGCTTGCTAGGATGGCTATATATAGCCTTGAGATTTGAGTTTTGAGTTTTGAGATAATGAAATTTAAGCTTATTGAGCCATGAGCTTTTCCTTTGCATTTCTTGTGTTTTAGAATTGCATGCTAGAATCATTCAAGTAGCCTTGATCAAGCTATCTTGTGGAGTGGTTCGAATCTTGAGTTTAGAAACAAGTTTTCTCTACTCTTGATATTGATCATCAAGGTAAATCCGTTCTAACTTCTTCCTTGGGTTGACATCATCTTGATTTGGGGGTTTTAGCACTTGTGATCTAGGGGTTTGCATAACCATAAGGGTTCTTAGATCCAATTGGCTATTGTTTTCTTATCACAAGTGGAGAACGTTAGTGCGATTATGCTGAGAAATGAGGAGGGTATTCCTCTAGTATCAATTCCACTCAAGGAGAATAAGTTGAGCGAAGAAAAGAAAGAAATTTCTCCTAACGTATCATGCGGAATAAAATTTGATCCTCCTTTATCTCTTTTATCCTACATTCTATTACCTCATTTTCCTAGTTGGTTTAACGAACAAAAAAAGGAAGATAATGAAAATGAGATAGTAGAGGTATGTAAGAATCTATCAACTATAATGAAAAATAAATTACCAGAAAAATGCAAGGATCCAGGTATGTTTTAATAACCGTGTGTGATTAATAATAACAAAATTGAACATGCCATGTTAGATGTGGGAGCTTCCATAAATATCATGTCATTTTCTATTTATCAAGAGTTAAAGTTGAGAGACTTACAAAAGACTGGTGTGGTGGTTCAATTAGCTGATCATTCTTACGTTAACCCACTCGAAGTTGTTAAAGATATCTTAGTGCAGGTTAATAAGCTCACGTTCCCTGTTGACTTCTATATTTTAGAAATTGACGGTAACCCTTCATCAAAGTCGGCCTCCATTCTGTTGGGACGTCCATTTATGAAATTTGCTAGAACGAAGATTGATGTGGATGGAGACACTTTTTCAATAGAATTAGATGGACATATTGTAAAATTTAATATTTTCGACACTAATGTCGAACATTCTCTTTATCAAACTAACATGAATGATCAAGATACACAGGATATAATTTCAAAGGAAAATGTTGATCATAAGACTAAAGGGATTATTAATGATATTGGTGCCAAAGGGTTGATAGAACCATTAAATGCTGAAATTTCTACTTCAATTAATACAATGTCACTTTCTATTGTACAGTTAGACTTTGGATGATTGAAATATTTTTGCATACTATCAAGCAAACTGACGTTAAGTAGTTGCGCTATTGGGAGGCAACCCAAATGTTTTCTTTATTTTATTTTATTTATAGTTTTGTCTTTCTATTTTCTTTCACTTGGTTTATTTGGTTTTTGTTTAGTTATTAAAACAAGAAGTCCAACTTTAGAGCATGCTTACAATTTTCCCACCAGCAACATCATAAACTATTCGGTCCAAGTAGCTCTAAAATCAAGGAAGTTTCTCTTTTCCCTTTGTGAGCAATTTACATAGTTATACACGTTGAGGACATCGTATAGTTTAGGTGTGGGGGAGATGTTTTGTTAACTTTCAAAAACTTTTACATCTTTTTCATGCTTTTGACTCAGTATTCTAAATCACTTCGCGTCAGTGGGGCCTTCAAGCATCTGAAATTTGCTGGAGTCTTGATTCGCATATGTTGTTTTATCCTTTTGAAACCTTGATATTTTGATTAATATCCTTGAATACTTTGTATGTTAAGAATGCATTCTTTGGTTTGGATTTTTTATGCATGAAAGTTGATGAACATGATTGGTGTTTTTCTTTCAAAATTATATGATAGTATCTCATTGATTTTTGATTGAAAAATGCATTGGACTTGATGCAATTTACACACCCAAGTGAGCTTTATGAGCCTTTGAGCAACACATTACATCTTGCTCTATTTATTTTTCTTGATGAGTGTGATCAAACTTAGCATGATTTTTCTAGAACTTGCTTATGAATACATTTTGTGACCACATGTTTGAATTGATGCTTTAATATGACAAGGACAATTTAGGCTTACCCAAATTCCAGACTTCTAAAAGCCAACCTTTCTACATCTTCCTTTGGTAAGCCACCTTTGAGCTTAATTTTCCATTTTTTTTTCTTCTTGCTCTGCACACGATACTTAAACCTTGGGCCTTTTTAATTTATTATCTTCAATATTTCTACCTTTGTCAAGACAGCAATTTAAAAAAAAAAAAAACATTGCATGATATTACATGCTTAGTGTTCAAGCCATTATCCGTATGTACTAACAAAAAAAACAAATAATAAAGAGAGAAAAAAATCACATAATGAAAAGAAGTCACCTCGTTCCCTTAATGAAAGAAATGACATTTAGAAAAATATTTTCCAAGAAGCAATCAATTTTCCAAGGTTCTTGGTGCCCGAAGAAGATGTGAGAAGAGAATACAAGCTACAACTAGTACGTTTGTTTCAATATCATGCAAGTAAATAACTATATTGTCTTGATTGTAAACTCCTAAATTACCTTTTACCACACCCTTATCTAAGCCTCATTACAACCAATATTAAAGTTCCTTTGATTTTTTGGATTCAGTTCATCTTTAAGTGGGGAAATTTGATTCATTTGCAAGCCTATGGTCATAACATGCTAAATTTTGTTTCTTAGAGTAAAGCACCCTAAAAACACTTTGAGAGAATTGAGTGAAACTCCGTAGGGGTGTCAAGTCTTTTGAATTTTAATTTTAATGAGTTAATGAGATACTTGAGTTTTTATAAATTATAACTGATCAATATTTATTCATTTGATTGTCATTATGATTCATCTTGTTGATGTGTGATTAACTTTATAGGTATTTTGGATATTGAGAAATATAAAAAGGGGTAGAGAGTGGAGTCGGTACGTCAAGTTAAGATATGCTCGAGGACGAGCATGAATTAGGTGTGGGGGAATTTGATAAGATGAAAAATGCACCCATATTTTATATATTTATTTTACATTTTATCAATTTATTATGTTTAAATATTTGAATTTAATTATAATTTATCATTTTGTGTCAAATTGAAAATATTCAAGAATAATAATTTAAAAGCGCAATTTTAGAGGATAAGGCAGACTTCACCAAATTGGGGAGAGCCGAACGGATAGAATACAGGCACAATTATTATGGCTGGATGCTTCAATTTGAGAATTATGAATTTTTAGGATATTTTATAAATAAAGACATATAATCAAAATAGGAAATATAATCCTTAATTGATTATGAACTCTTTTTTTTTAATTTGTTTTCTTTTAAATATGATCTTCCCAATTAAATAGGAATTCTCAATTAGTTAAGAATTCCTTATTAGAGATAATTCCTCTTTGAAAGAGGATAAAATTAATCTCTATAAATAGAGAAGCCTTATTGGGAGGTCCATGAGATTCCAATTCCAACGAAAAGCTCTCTTCTCCAAAATTCAAGTTCTCTCTCTACCATGAGTAGCTAGGCTTTAATTCTTCCAACTCAAGGATGATTCAAGTCCAATTGTAAGCTTGGGAGGCTCAAGCTAAGATAGAGATTTCTTCTTTTTTCAAGTATTCTTTATTTCTTGTTTTTATTATTTATGAACAGTTTATATTAATTAAATTGACGCCTTAATTCATATTAATTGTTCTGCTGCTATCCATGAGTTTGTGATTCGTAATTGTCATGAATGATTGAAATAAGTAGCAAGGAGTTGGCTTATGAATGTGTATTTATGGCTTTTCCATGTTTACATAGCTTACATAATAGACTATACGGAAACAAAGGGGAAAAATTAGTTAACTTGCAGCTATCTCAAATTAATTGATTTTGGTTTAATCATTCTCATCATCCTCAATGCTATTATTTAATTAATATGGAATGCTATCGTGCCTAGTTGATTAAACAATAAGATTTATTTTTATGCTTGGTCTAAATTAATTAAATTAGGAGAATTAAAACTTACCACGGCTGTTCCAAGTAAGTAGATTAAGTTCTTGAATTAAGAAATCAGTTTTTTGTAAAGTCCATTATCAAGATTACAATTGGATGAAAATCACACCTTTGGATTGGAAGTTTGGTAAGATTGACTTTCTTTTTTTCCTTTTAGTTTATCTTTTTTTTTTAATTTCAAAATTTTAAATACAAAACCCCCCATTTAACACTGAGAAATTAATTTCATTGGTTCTCTTAGGATTTGTCCTGGTCTCACTACTTCTACAAGTTAGATTTAGTAAAATCAGTAATTATTTTGGAGGGTCTCGACAACCCTTACCAATAACACCTCTCGTTTCATTTATCGCTATAGTGGCGCACTCATAACTTTTATTTTTTCTATCAGCACGCCTTTCTTTTTTTTCCTTTTTATTTTAGGGGACGCATTCGAACATTGTTCTTATAGCTATTTTTATAAGATGCTATGAAAAGTGATACATGTTGTAATTATAACAACAAATTTGTGGACTTGAACCAACCAAAATAATGGATATATGGCATTCATGGTGCATTTCACCGTGATAGTTTGATTTTGCATAATAAAATAATCAGGTAACTTTTTTTAACTTCTGTATATATATTATTCTTAGAATTGTTTATATGTATATCTATTTTAGAGTTTCACTTATGTCTTATGTTCATATATATCCCTACTCTACATAACGTTGATACAATTAGTAAAGAAATATTGGAATATTTGTTAGCTTAGAATATAGGTCGAATATTGTATGGTATGACTATAGATAATTGTAGTACAAATGATTCCATGGTTCAGATGCTTCTAGATAGATTTTCTGGAAATTTAACTTTTGATGGGAGTTTATTTCATACGCGTTGTTGCGCTCATATTTGGAACTTGACAGTGAAAGATGGATTGGTAGTCATAGGTCATAGGTGATGGTATTGAAAGAGTACATGATACAGTTTCTTTTTGGACATCATCACCAAAAAGATTGAAAAAGTTTGAGGAAACCGCTTGTCAGTTGAATATTCCTATAGGTAGGAGGTTATCACTTGATTGTTGTATTCGATCTAAGTATCTTATGTTAACTACAACTTTGGATTATAAGATTGTTTTCCTCGATGGAATTCTACGTATTTTATGTTAGCTAAAGGCAAATGTTTGCCTTCAGAGCAAGATTGGTTTTAGTTACTACAAGCTGTAGTTTAGATACTATAGTTAGTTTTGTAATTATAGTTAATTTTTGTTATGTCAGTTGTATCTTTTAGTTTTATATTATTCACAACTTGTATTTAAAAGGAAGTTAATTATCAATAATACATAATTGGTTATTTCTCCAATTCACGATAATCAGTTCTGATATGGTATCAGAGCACTCTGTCAGAGTGATTTTTCTTCATTGAGGTCTTCTTCATTAGTCTAGAGAGAAGCAATCCAGATGAGGATTTATTCTTGGGAAATTTAGGTGAGTGGCTAAATTTGGCCACCCACTTAACAAAATGTCCATTAGTTTATAATTTTGCAAAAATGGCTAAAGGGTATATTTGGAATTTTACATTTTAAAACTTTTTCCCCACAATGCCCTTCCTATATTTTACTTGGAATTTACATGTATTTAACAACCCTAACAAACTTGCTGTTCAATTCAAACTAAAGTTTAGTTTCCTACCTTYAAGGGATTTTTTCTTAAATATTTTAATTCTTTTATTAGTAATTTCATTTAATTTAAACGTTATCAGTGTTCCACTGTCCCCATCTCATCCTTCTGCCATTCTACTGTCTCCATCTCATCTTCTTGTCATTCTACTGTATCTTCTTTTAGCTCATTCTTTCCTTCCAACAATGGTGAATGTAGTAATCACAATTCTATACGGTGGCACGTGGAATGAAAAAAATGGGTATAACAATTTCAACATCTCTTAGATGTTAATTCAAAAGGACTGTACGTTGTCGCAACTTATCGAAGGCATTAGGAAGAATATTCATTTAACAGACGGGCAAAAAGTTTCATGTATATCGTTGGTCAAGAATAATAGTTACAAGTTTCTTATTATAAGACTAGCTGAGGATAGAGATGTCACATGGTTTTTAACTGTGTTGTCGAATGAGCTGGGGACAAAGTACTGCATTGTTGTTGATATTGTGGATATCCGTATTGACTTTATAGATGGAAGTGAGAAGCTATTTCGGACGAGTGTAAATGTCAATGGTTCTATTTCTCAATCTTTCTGACTTGCTCCTACGGGTCGAAAAGACATATACCCTAGCTATGAGAGTTCTACACAAGTGTAGTCTACACTAGATAGCATTGTTGTAAATATTCTCATTGACCCCATGAATGGAGGTGAGACATCAGTACAGACATTCCACCATAAATGCAAGGAACTCATACTAATAAATCTGAGTCAAATTCATGCAACTCAATCATCAAAATATGTATGAGTTAATAGATGATTGAGTAAATATATGTATATACTAATAATTCAACCATTAACAAAACGTGAAAGTTAATAGATGCATATATCAATTCAAGAAACAACCAGATACGTAAGTGATTACATCTATTCACGGTTTTACAACTAAGTTATCATAATTATATAAACTAGTACATATATATCCCAACAATTCAACAATTAACAAAACATGAAGTAAACAGATGTATATATCAATTTATCAACCAAATTCAAAAGTCAATACATCTATTGACTACTGTACTACAAAAGCTAGTATATGTATATCCCAATAATTATCTCACTAACAATGCACTCTTTCTCAACTATCTTGAGATATTTTCCTTTTCCATGGAGCATAAGAGTATAATTAGAATCTAATTTTTAAATATTACTATTCAACACCAACATCCACTGAGTTCTTACCTTCTCGGTGGATTCCTTACAACCAAAATTCCTTTTAGGGTCAATTTTAATCTGTTTTGTTTTACCTTCGACCAAGTCTCCTCCACCCCTCTTTTTGTTGGTATCCTGCAATTTCTTACTTTTCTTTCCTTGGACAACATCACATTCTACAGTATTCATTGGAGTCTTTCTTTAAGGACTTGATGATTCAATCTGTATATATAAAAATAAAACAAAACATATTAAACTTGAGGATTTTTAACAAAACAAACAACCCATATGTAAACGGATTTATCTATACCTCTTCTTCACTGTCTAAGCTGATTGTGCACGTTTCTCTTCGACCCCCTGTTATTCCAGCAGCCTTCAATCGTTCACTTGATCGTCGAGTTATTCCTCCTCTAACTTTAACCACATCTATAGATTTTATTTAGATTTAAATTTACTTAAATATAGTAAGTTTGTTGGAGTTAAACACATATACTCGTCAAATATGGTTATTAACAACACGCTCATGTGGTAGGTCCCACATTTATATATTTTTAAAAATACACCTGAAATTTAGGAAGACAAAAAATTTCTTTTTAAATTAAGTTGCAAAATCAGAAACAAGACCTTCCTCAAACAGTCGGGATATTGACGGACAAATCTTGTTCAAACGGCATGGAGGTATTGACGGTGCAGAGACAGTATGGACGGCGCGGTGGCGGTTTTAGTCGGTACTGCGGTTTCGAGCGGCGGCTGACGAAGCTCTAGCGAATGGGGAACAAGAGCGCCTGAGCAGCGGTTCGGCGACTGATGGATGGGACGGTGGTTCGTGGGTCGGCATGGATGGGGCGGCAGCATGAGCAGCCAGTTGGGCGAGTTGGGTGGCGTACTTGCGAGTTGGGCAAACCACCGATGACTGGACGGTGGCGTCTGGCGAAGCTCCGACAGATGGGAAACGAACTCGCCTGAGCAGCCGTTCGGCTACTGATGGATGGGGCGGCAGTTCGTGCGTCAACGTGGATGGTGCGGCGACATGAGAGCGAGGAAGGATGCTGCGGCGTGTTTTGCGTGGATGGGAGCAGCGACGGCGGCTGAAGTAGTGACGGATGGCGCCGGCGGCTGAAGCAGTGGCAGCGTCTTCTTCTGCAGGCTGGAGGAGGCGCGGCTGAAGCTGTCAAAAGCAAGAAGGAAGGTTAAAAGCTTTTTTTTATTTTATTAAACCCTAATTTATTAAAAAAAATCAATATATATTACTTATATTTACTCGCTTATTTTTAAATCTTATATTAGATAGAGGTAAATTTTAAAATCTACACCAACACAGTTTTATCAATTTTATATTTACTCTCTTATTTTTAAATCTTATATTAGACATAGGTAAATTTTAAAATCTACACCAACACAGTTTTATCAATTTCTTTTAAAATCTACTTTCAAATTCTAATTAAGAATTTAAAATTAGATTTAAAATAAATATTTTAATTTCATTTACATTTTATTAGATACCGTTGATTCCCTAAAATTAAGGTTGATTGTTTTTTCAACGTAAAAATCTTAGATCCCTAAAATTATGCATATATATCTAATTGGTTACAAGGGTATATTTGTCTAAACATTTTATCAGTATTTAAAAAACGATTTAGCCGTTATTGCAATATCTCATAGGTTTGGCCATTTTTTAAAACGTGTTATTAAATTTGGTCATTCCTACAGTTACCCCTTTATTCTTCTTGCCAACATGGGTGATTTGGAAGCACCAACCGAAGAAGAGGCAAACAACTAAAGGAATTGAAGCCCAATAGGCAACAATTGAAGGAATTGAAGCCCAATTAAACCCTTATCTTCTTCATCATTCAATGGGGCCTACCACTGCTATGGTAACACAACAATTGACTGGAGCAGAAAATTACAATTCATGGAGCAAATCAAAGTTTATTGCTCTTTCGGGGAATAACAAAGTTGGATTTGTCACTAGTTCGATTAAGAAACCTGTTAGCGGTAATCTCCTCTCTGCTTCGATGTGCAATAATCATGTAATTACTTCATGGATTGTCAATTCGATTTCAAAGGAAATTACAGAAAATATCGTGTATTCTGATTCTGCAAAAGAAACTTGGGATGAACTTAAGGAGAGATTTCAACAACGAAATGGTCCACGAATTTATCAGCTTCGAGAAGAACTTGTTACTACTATGCAAGGATCTCAGTCTGTTGGAGCATATTATACAAAGCTTAAAACCATATGGTAGGAACTCAATGATTATAGACCTACAAATTCTTGTTCTTGTGGAGGTTTGCAGCCGGTCCTTGACCAATTTCATTCAGAAAATGTTATGCTTTTTTTAATGTGTTTGAATAACACTTTTGCGAGCATCACAGCTCAAATTTTGCTGCTCGATCCGATTCCTCCCATTAACAAGGTGTTTTCCTTAATTGTGCAAGAATAACACCAACGTTCAATTGGACAAGTTAGTTATATCGATTCAATCACTCTTCTTGCTTCTGGTAACTTGTTGCGTCCACACAACTGTGTTGACAACACGTGCAAGTATGTACGAATCACCGGTTGTAGTACGTAACGAGGTCGTATCCACAGGGATTTTTGGTTTATATTTTAACGATAAAAGTAGATACCAACAAATAAAAATGTACATGTTTGAGTATATATATTATCTAGGGGAAATAAAATAAAGTAATAACAAGACGACAAAAACTTGCAAGGGACGATGGTATTGAAGCTGTCAACACAAGAAAGCAGTAGCATAGAAAGCGATAACGGGGGAATAACATATATGGAAAAGGCGGGGGAGATTTAGCATGCTTTCACAAGTTATCAACCTACCATCTAGCGTAGCTACATTTATTAGTGTCCAGCTCAACTCGGTTCCCTTCTGAAACACCCTAAACATAAGTACAACTCCCGTTGTTAAATGCCCAAGAAAGAAACCCAAGCTAAAGGCATGATTAGGGGACCCCCTTATAGAAAAGCGCTAATCACAAACAAAACAAATCAACACCCATAAGCCCTTCCGGGTCAATACAGAAGCTAGCATATACGAAACAGCGGCTAACAGTGACGCGAAGATTGAGAAATTAAATCAGGTTTGCTTAAAATAAATATAGCAGCTAGAGGTTCGGTCTCAAGTCAATTACAGCATGTGGGGTTTAGCTCATAATGCGTAAAGAATACAAAATGGAAGAAGAAGAAATATAACCCACAGCAGAAAAATAGCTAAATGACAGAGAAGAATAAGCAGTCAGCTCGTTCCAGCAGGCGAACGTCCCCTTTCTAGAGTCAGCTCTCCTCTCGAAAATGGGTGTATTCCGTTCCTTGGTCTTTTTAGCACTCAATTTTTGTCTCCTTTTGGATCTGTGTGTCTGTCGATTAGGGCAACATACCCTTTAAATATTGAGTCCCATTTTTAGGGCACCCAACTGGAGATTGTACGGACATAAGTGAATCTCGTGTTTTTGAATTAACTGTACAGACACTCATGCTTTGGCACCACTATGCTCCAGCTTTTATATGCTCTGTCTTGAAAATGCTTTGGCTTCTCGTGTCTGGTTCAGCACTTCCTTCGCTTCTTATCTCTTCGTTAAAAACCTATGCAAATGAACCACAAATACGAGAGTTTATGCTGTTTTTGACCAAAGTTTTCAAGACTAAGGATATTTAGCTAAGATTGTGCAATTGAACACTATTCATGCTAATTACAACTTAAAACTGACATACTTTGCCATTTTAATGCACATTTTCACCCATATAATCACTAGAATAACTCTCTTTTGGCGAGTTATCACACCCCAAACTTAAAATCTTGCTTGTCCTCAAGCAAGAGCATGCATTTTAGTTTAGAAAATAAAAGAAGGCAATGGAAATTTGCAGTTCAAACAGTCTAGTCTTCTGCCTTAACTTCCTACTTCTAGCCAACTATGCTAAAGCTTAAGAACTTTGCTAAAATATATCAGCTAGAGTAAGGGAATGAGAGCAGCTAATATTTGCGCATGCTTTGGAAGATGCTATTTCTACTCAACCCTAACTTCCTTCTACTGCCTAACCTCAAACTTAGCTTTTCTTAGAAAGTCCTTTAACCTTTGCACTGCCAACTTGGGTTTCTTCAACCATGGGCTACTAGCCCTTCCTAATCCTGCAGCCTCTTTATGCTCTGGATATTGGCTACTAGCCCTTCCTTTATTGCGAGCTTTCGCTCGTTTTTTTTTAGAGATGAGCTAAATTACAGGATTAAAAAGATTCATGATTATAGACAAGTGTTACTAAATATTTAAGAACTGAAGGTTCACTCCCCCAAACTTAAAAGGTTGCATTGTCCTCAATGCGACTAAGGACATCTACGTTATAATGATCTAGCACGCCTTCAAACTTAAAGCAAAAGTATAGTTGAAAGTATAACGAAATTCGCTTGTTGGAAGTATTGAAGAATACGGAGAGCTAATGCTAACAACTAAGGGGAACACGTCTTTAGATAGGTGGCCTTTGAAATTCTTTTCTAGGGTAAGCGCTACTTGGGGTCAGTACTGTTAGAGGGATGCTAGGGCAGAGTTGCGTAAGCATGGACCAAATGCTGGGGCAAAGGAAAGTTAGCTAGCATTAAAAAGCTCCAGCATCAGCAAACATACTGCGCATTAGCAGGCTCTAGCATAACGACTATTCACAAAAGGTTGAAGCAGCAGACAGAAGATGAGAACACAGAAACTTCCAGAACTTCACTAACTGGAATTTAAAGTAAACTACTACACATTAAAAATAAAGACAGAAATTGAAATGCAAAATTTTAAAATCCGAAAATTAAAATTTAACTAAAAATGTGTAAAATAGCATTGGTGGGGAGTCAATTTTTGATCAGGACAAAAGAACAGAGACTTCCTTTTGCCGGTCAAGCATAACTCTCTTCTTCACTTTCTTCTTCCTCTGAAGAGTCGCCTATAGGTTTATCTTCCTCTTCCGAGCTGCCGGATTGCTCTAGCAAATTCTTCAGACTGGTCGGCACGGCGGATAGGGATGGAGCTGCTGCTTTAAAATGCTCCAGAGCTGTCAGGATACTTGTATCTTTCTTCTTAACCTACTCAGCGGATGCGGACTGCGCCTCCTCCATTCATGAGAGCTGCTTTTGCATTTTGGGGAGCTGGGCCATCATATTATTGATGGCCATATTCTGCATAGCTCCACGGTGAGTAAGGTCCTGGTTCATCAGTCTTTCCATCGTACTCCTATCTATCACCAACTTGTCCTTGAGGGGCTCTTCATCATCCAAGATGGGCACACCTCTGCGAAGGCAGAGTTTGGTGATAAGGCTGGGGAAAAACAGACGGCCGATTTTCTTCATTGCGCATTGAGTGATCTCCCGGTGGATAAGCTGTCAAATCATGCTTGGTAGTCATGACCTGACTCTTAACGAGGTAGAGCAAAACGTTGGCTTCCTCCATGAGTTGACCAGATTTCATCAAGCGGGCACCCTTGTCCATCACTTGCCACACAGCACCCTCAATTCCTACTAGAAGTAGAGCACTGTCAAGCTCTCGCATTGAGGGCTGCTGGATCATTGCATTGAACTCAGCCTCTGGATTGTTGGCCAGCTTAAGCAGCTTGTTGATCATCTCCGACGTTCAGTCAATTTCCACCTCTCGTACCGTGGTGTGCCTGACTTTGTTAGGGTCAAAGTTGGCATAGAATTCCCTCACGAGCTCAGGCAAAACAGGCACAGAGGGAGCACAAAAATGCTCCCACTTTAATCGCGCGGCTCCTTCCTTCACAAACTAGGGCATCTCTGCTTCCAAAAACCCTTTTTCCAGTTACAAGTCTCTTGTCTTTATCGCTCGATCGCTCGCTCTCGCCTCTGGATCAACGAACTTCTAGAATGCCGCCTGGCCCGCAGGGACCACCGTGATGCGCTTGGAGGAGCTTGGTGTTTGAGGAATCTGGGGAACAAAGACCATCCGGCTGTGACGCTTCCCTTCAAACACAGAAGCGGATTTCATGGTCTTTACTTTGACAGGGGGCGGGGGAAGAGCTTTTGGTGTTTTCCTCTTCTTAACCGAGGTAGGACTTGGGATAGATTGGGCTGACCACTTGCTTTTTCGAGTTCGCGAGGCCGGTCGATCAGCAGGAATGGATTTGGAGGGAACAAGAGGATGGATTTCTTTTACGAGGATGGGTGGAAGGATGGTGGAAGTTATGGAAAGGGTAGTTGTGGGTTATGGAGTCTGTGGAAAGGTGGGTGGAGAGGGTGGGTTGCAGGAACGGAGGGAGGGTTTTCAGTGAGAGGAAGAGGAGCAGTGAGTTTTTCTAAGTCTTCGTTGGTGGGCAAGGGCTTATCAGGTTGTGCTTGAGAGGAGGCAGTAGGGTCAGGGGCGTTTATTACCATAGCAGACATCCTTAGGGAGCACTGATCGGAGAGCAACTGGAAGAAGTTGTTGCATGAGAACGTGACAGTCATGCGATTTAAGCCCTTTAAGTTTGATATCATCTACTGATACAAGACTACTGATATTTGAAGAATACCCTTCCGGTACTTTGATTTTAGATAAAATCGTACAGAAACGTTGTTTCTCCTCCTTAGACAATGTGTAACGTGCTGGAGGTAAGTACGTTCTTTTTCCTCGGAATTGGGGTGTCAGCTCTAGTCTAATATTCATGTCGACAAGATCAAGCCTAGCATTTATTCCATCCTTACTTTTTCCTGATATATCAAGTAACGTTCCTACAATGTTCATGCACACATTCTTCTCGATATGCATTACGTCCAGACAATGTCTAACGTACAATCTTTTCCAATAAGGAAGATAAAAAAATACAGATCTTCTCTTCCAATACTTGTTTGGGAAGCCAATGTCATTCAATATTCCATAAATATCCTCCCCTGACAACGGCGTTGGAGCAACTCTAAGCTCTTTCTTACCATCGAACGCCTTCTTCTATTTTCTGTACGGATGATGTTTCGGCAAAACTCTTCTGTGGCCCATATATGTATTCTTTTTCCCGTGTGACAATCTAATTGAAGTAGTGTTCTCCCCACATATCGGGCAAGCTTTATAACTCTTAACACTACAGCCGCACAAATTACCATATGCAGGAAAATCATTGATGGTCCACATTAAAACAGCCTTCAGTCTAAATGTTTCTTGTCTATACGCATCAAAACATTTCACTCCATATTCCTACATGAGTTTTAAGTCATCAACCAAAAGGGCTAAATATGTATTAATATCATAGCCAGGTTGTTTCGGGCCTGAGATCAACATGGTAAGCATTAGAAATTTCCTCCTCATGCATAGCCATGGTGGAAGGTTATATATGGTTGTTATTACTGGCCAACAACTGTATGTACTATTCCTTTCACCATATGGATTCACCCCATCAGTTGATAAACCTAAGCGTAGATTCCTTGGTTCTGAACCAAAATGTGGCCAAATATGATCAATTAACCTCCATGACGGAGTGTCTGCTGGATGTCGCACAATCCCATCCATTTTCCTATCTATCGAATGCCAAACCAGATTCTTTGCATTACCTGAGTTCCTGAACAATCTTATAAACCTTGGAATAATTGGAAAGTACCACATTTGCTTAGCAGAAACTCCTTCTTTCTCCTTCGTTGAATTCTTATGTGTTTTCCACCTTGACGAATTACACTTGGGACATTTAGACATATCTGCGTACTCCTTTCTATACAAGCAACAATTGTTCGGGCATGCATCAACTTTTTCGTAACTCAAACCAAGGGCACAGAACGTTTTCTTTGCTTCGTACATAGAAGTCGGCATTTCATTAGGGTCTGGTAATATATCACTTATTATGGACAGAAGTTCAGAAAAGCTCGAGTTACTCCACCCAAATCTCACCTTCAAGTTGTATAACCTTACAAGAGCTGAAACTTTTGTAAACTTTCCACATCCGGGGTACAATGGCTACTTAGCATTATGAAACATAGTTTCAAATTATTTTGGTACATCAGAGAATTCATCCTGAACAGATTGAACCAAGTCACCCACCTCAAAGAAGTCGAGATCATCTTCATCACTCTCGAGTGCATCATTATTGTACGTCTGTTCGGCCGTGATATTTCCTAAGTCTTCACCGTGCCAAAACCATACCCTATAACTTTGGTCAATACCATTTGAATATAAATGATCTCTAACGATTGCTATGTCCTTGCATATAAGATTCTCATACTTCAAACAAGGACATCGGATAGAATTAGAACCATTGGCATGACTCAACCCAAATTCAATGAATGTTTGAACTCCCACTTCATACTCTTTGGACAATCTATTTTTCTTCATCCATGACTTATCCATTTCACTACTAAAATGTTGACGACAGAAGATCAATAAGACATGCGTAGCATAAAAAACACAACTTGTAAATATTAAATTCCAAACGTTTATTACCA
>NW_019104840.1:81974-101139 GCF_001995035.1 Momordica charantia | reverse complement strand
CTACAAAATTAATTGATTACAGCCCATCCAGTTATCACTTATTCTAAATTTGGAGATATAAGCTACAAATATGGGTGGATTTAGCATACATCTGCATATTTTGATTATTTGACCAACATTTTAGTAGAGCAAAAAAAATGGTACTAGATTCATAAAAATCAAATGATCTGAATCAAAAACCAAAACTGAATCAAAAAGTAATTGCATTCAAACTCAAATTTAAAAGTCTCAAGATTCATTTTCAATGCAAATTTATCACAAATATAGTATCAATTTAGCATATAAGACTGAAATATACTGACAAACTACAAATGAGAGAGATGTGGATATCCCTTCTACCAGAAAATCAAAAGACATTAAGAGGCTTGACAATCAAAAGTTTGACATAATTTCCGAAATAGAATTCATAGAGTTTCCAACATAGAATTCTGCAAACTAATGCTTAAGTCATCTATGACTCGCCACTCACTGTTGATACCTATATCCATATAGAACTTATTAAGAAAGCCATTTTCCCTTCTTCTAGTTTACCTTCCATACATGTTTGATACTAACACGCAATTTTTTGGTTTGTTGACAAAATCCTAAATCCTACTCCCCTCACTCTTCACATATAGAACTTGTTCCCTTCCCGCCTCCAGTTCTTTGTTCCCTTATTTTAATTTGTATATATAGTCACAATGCACCTCCCCGTTTGCAAATAAATCAATCTCAAAATTAAAAAATGTACATATTTATGTATTCAATTTCATGGTGATTACTACCAAATTTCCAAGTATTACAAAATGCGAGAGGAGAGGCCGGGAGGATCATACCGTAGTGGAACTTTGCTCATAGCTATGGGAAGCTCTTTCCTAACCTTTTCTAGCATCGGGCTTTCCAGTAACCACTCCGTTGCTTCAGCAATTGTCAGCCGTCACTGTCGCTGAGAGTTCGCTCAGCACCAGAGCTTCGCGAAAGGAAGTGTCGCCCAACCATTGGCTACCACTCACTGCCTGTGGGTCGCCGCTTACTGTGATCAGAAAGAATCGCCGGACTTTGAGGGGCGAGATTGGAGGCTGGCGGCTGAAAATTTTTAAGGGAGGGGATGTGTGCTGTAGGGTTTGTCAAATTTCACCCTAAAATTAATTAATTTTCTAATAGAAAATTAATTAATTTCTAATTTCTAAATTTGAATTTAGCTTTTAAAATTAAAAAAAAATTAATGTTTTTTTTAGTGAAATAAAATAATGTTAAAAAATGTTTTTTTTAAATAATTTATTTTCTTTAACTATTCATTGGTGTCTTTTTTTAATATATATATGATTTTGAAAATTAAATTTAAAAATCAATAGTTAGAATTGTTATCTATAATTTGAAACTAAATTTCAACCTCAATTTTCAAATTAAACATTAGTTTTAGACATAGCTTT
The DNA here is from genome assembly GCF_001995035.1 of Momordica charantia. The sequence continues at coordinate 99,727 of NW_019104840.1, read as the reverse complement.
GCTTCAGCATATGGGATATTAAAGCCAAAATTTGTTCATCGTGGTGTAAAGTTAGTTCTTTTAACCATAATGTTAATCACCTCTAATCTAAAGTTCACATTAACCAAGGGAAGATCGTGGATATATAAGTGAAGAATAACATCTTCATTAGTATGAGATCATTTTGGTAAAACAAAATCAAAATCGTGAGAGTATTATGTCCAACTTTTAGTGAGAGTATTATGTGCACAATATCATACCATTGTAGAAATACTTCAGGTATCATTGTCCTCAACAAATAGTATCAGAACCATAGCAAAAAATCTAGTTGTGGATGAGTCATCAAGTTAAACAAAAAGTACTCGAATGTGAGCAAGACGATCTATCAAGTCGTAGAGATTAATATAAAAGTAGCGCATATTTGTTAGAAGGAGCAAGGAGCAAGACAATCTATCAAGTTTTTGATATCGATAGAAAAGCAACTTTTAGTGAGGTTTTATCAGATGTCACTAAAATACAGTTTTCCAACTTATAGTGACATATAAACACAGTCACGTAAAGCCATACCTTTTCACGAATAAGACTAGAATCTTCTTATCATATCGTGACGATTAAAAAACGTCACGGAAAATAATATTCCGTGACGTTTTATACGCGTCATGAAAAAGCCGCCAATCTGAAGAACTCCGTCTTTTCCCGCCAGAAACGCGCCTCAATTTTTTCATGACGTTTTTTAAACGTCATGAAAAATAATCTATGGGCAACTTATCGTGACGGAAAAATTTGTCACGAAAACACGTCAATCCGGAACACTCCGTCATTTCCCGCAAAAAACGCACCTCAAGGTTTTCGTGACGGAAAAAAGCGTCACAAAAAGTCAAAATTCCGGAATTTTCCGTTTTTTCCCTCCAAAAATGCGTTTTAACCTTTCGTGACGTATTTACACAATCGTGAACAGTATTTTACTGTTCAGTACCGTCACGAAATCCAAAAATTCTAGTAGTGAAAATTTTTCACTTATATTAGTAGTATATCAGATACTCATATTAATAGTATATCGCACACTCATATATGTAGTATGTATATGTATATAACATATGTATGTTCTATATATATATATTAAATGTATTATAAATATATTAAATCTATATCATATACATATTGCAAGTATATCAAACACTCATATTAGTGCTATATTTAGATGTATATCACATCCACACATCTGTAGTCATATATATTATAAATATATATCATTTTGGTAAAGTTATCACTTTAAAATTAGACCTCCGTTTTTTTTTAAGTGCTATATTTGAAAAGACTAAATTGGTTGTTATTTTGCTAATTCTACTAAATGTTTTTGACATATTTGCAAGTTTCCCTTAATTTTATGTACTTTTCTTGTTCATTGGGGCTTTTCTTCAAACACTTGGTGTCCAGTGGTTGGTTTATCTATTTTAATTACTCATTAAGATTTTTTTGAACTTGGAAGACCAGATTCATAAAGATTGAAATGAAACAGGACGGGAAGTTTCATGCTCTCTCGCTGCTACGCGATCAACATGAACAAGAAACATCAAAGAAGAACATAGTGTCATTAGAGCTCCAACAGCACCAAAAAAATGGAGAATTGGAGCAGTTTCCAACGGCTAAAATCAAAACTCAATTGAAAAAAATCCAAAAAAAGACAATTTTTTTTTTATAAAACTAACACATCCCTACAATTTCTCTAAACTTGCAAAGAAGTCCTAAAATCAACACTAAAAACAATCCGTTTGTAAAATTGTGATCTTCAAATGTTGATCTCTCACTCTCTCTCGGTCAAATCTAGATCTCGCTCTCACTCTCGGTCAGATCTGAGCGAGAACGAGATAGATCTGACAAGAGTGAGTGAGAGCGAGATTTTTTCATTAAAGACGCGTGAAGGAGATTGACGAACGATTGCCATGAAATCCTGAGCTAGATTAAATGCCTTTGTTTTTTTTTAGCTTTCACATAATTTTATTAAATTTTAAATTTTAAATTATGAATGGATCAAGGGAAAACGTGGTTGAAGGGGGAGATTCTACACTCAAGTTTTTTTCTCAACTAATTGGATTAAATTTTAGATTTGATTTCTAATCATAGTTAGAGAGATTAAATGATACATATTTATTTCCTATTTCAAATGATTAGTTAAAATAATTACTTTTAAGGAAGAGACGGAAAAAACCAATTAAAGAAACAAATTTGGATTAAATTCAAATTTGAATATGAATATCATTCATGTCTAAAATTAACGAGATTGAGCGAGCAATTGAGATTGGTTTCCCTCAATTTCAATTATAATTTTTCCCTTTCAAAATTTTAAGGGTAAATTGTAAAACCACCATGAAATATGATTGTTGTTACAATTGAACCCTTAAACTTTCAAATGTATAAATTAAACCCTCAAACTTTCATAAATGAAAAAATTAAAGCTCTAAATTTTCAAGGGTAAAAATTAAAGATAATATCTTGGATGAGCTGTTTTGGAAACTTATTTTCACAAATATCTAATGTTTACAAATTTTACAGTCTAAGATTTCTGGATTTAAAACTTTTTCCAAATATCAAATTTGCCCTATTTATGTCATTTATATTTATTATAATTAGTCTTTTATTTAAACGCAAAAGATTAATGTTCCAAATTTGGTTTTGTAAACATTAAATTATTGTGGAACCGAAATCAATTATTCTCATAATCCTCTAATTTACTTCTTAATATATTCTATTAAAGAATGAAATTTATTACAAAATATTTTTTTATTTCATTCCAATTTTTGGCTCAATTTCAATACTATAGTTATTATAACATACACTTATATGAATATATATATACACACACTAGTATCTTAACCCGTGCTTTGCACGTTGTAACTTAATTTATTTAATCTAAGTGAATATTATTTATGTCTGAGACTATTTTCTTGAAGCATATTTGTCTCTCGATCAAACTAATAATTATTTATTAAAATACAATATTATATAATTGCTAAACAACACTACTTTACAATTAAAAAAAAAAAACTTATTCTCTTATGCTCTTTAAAGGGAATGGAAAGGAGAAAGAAAAAACAAAATTAGGAGGTTATGCAAAAGTTTTGTGGGTAGAAAAATAGATAAGAGAACTTTTCTTCTTCTTTTTTTTTTGTTTTTGGTCTTCTTTTGTTTAGAAAGGGATGGAGAAATCTTGATATGGTTGTATAAAATGAGGAAGTTACAGAACTATTAAAATTATAAAATTAAATTGTTAATAATTATAATTAAAGATAAGGTCATAAATTTTGAAATTATTTTTTAAATATAATTTTGCTATAAAGATTTTAAAAATGGACAAAATTTTCCTATATTTATTATAATTAAAGATAAAGAATTAATTTTAGTAATAAATTGACAAAAATTTTATATTCATAATTTTCACATTTTAACATTCCGCTTTTATGAAATAATTAGTTTTAATATATTTTAAAAAAATTACAGTATTTTAATAGTTCAATAATGTTATAATCTATTTTTAAAAAAAATAATATTATAATCTATAATTAAAGATAAAATATAAATTTTAGAATTAATTTTAGAAATAATTTGGACAAAAGTTTTATATTTAGACTTTTAACATTCATTTAATTTTAAATTATTGGTTTCATAGTGTATTTGAACTTTGATTTAAATTTTGTTTAATTATTAATAAAAGTGAAAATATAATGAAAAATCATAAATCGTATAAGTCAATGTTTTGAGTGAAAAAGAGATATTTATTTTGTGATAACAATTTTACGATGCATGTTTTTATACTTTTACTTTTGTAAACATTGTTTAACTATTAAAATATTATAATGTTTCAAAATCTATTATTAATTATGATTGGAGATAAAGTTGTAAATTTTTAAAATTTTAAAATTTGTGACTTTATTAAAATTTGGTTCAATTATTAATTATAATTAGAGATAAAATTCTAGATTTTAAAGTTAATTTTTAAGAATAATTATAAAATTTATATTCAAAATTATCACATTATTTTCGATGTTAATTTCATGAATGTACTTAAATTATTAGTTTCAATGGGTGTACTTTTATTTTAAAATTTATTTAATTGCTATAAGTGAAAAATTATAAATTATAAATTTTAGAAGTAAATATTTTGAAGGATGAACCTAGAGAAGTTTATTTGGTAAAAAAAAAACTAATTTCATTTTTATTAAAAAATTGGATTATTAATATTCTCTAATAAAATCTTCAATAAACAAAATTTTTAATATATAAATATGATAAATGATATTTGAAATTATATGTAAATATTTACCTTTTACCAAAGTTCAGGACTGCTAAACAACACTGCTCTAAAAAATATGGATGTCATCTACTGCACTAATTAAGAAATCGTTATAGAGAAACGAAATCGTGATACGACACGTAAAAATAATAACAAGCAAAAATAAATAAATAGGTAGAAGAAGAAGAAGGAAAAAAATAAACATCAAATTATGTTGAAAATAGATGGAAGAGAGATCTTTCATAGTTGTAAAAGAAATCGGAGGTTGTAAAACTTTTGACATTCTAGAGACTTTCAATATTCAAAACTAAACACTATTAAATATGAAAATTTTTCATATTCTAACATTTTAAATACAATCAAATGAATTCTCATAGAATTTCAAAAGATAAATAAATTAAATAGGTTTGATTAATCTTAATAGCATCTCACCTTGAACACAAGTGCTATAAAAAAAAAAAAAATAAAGCAAAAGTAATTAATTTTAGTTGCAGCAACCCACATCTAATGAGGACATATATGGTATTTGATAAAATATGAAGGATAATTTCATCTAAAAAAATTTATTCCACATTCGTACTTTTTAATAGAACTAGTATTTTAACACGTGTTTTCACGTTATATTCTAAAATTTTCAATCCAATATATATATATACACACACACAGTTTAAATCTTTTTTTTTCTCTTGAATTCTTATAATTAGATGATTAGATGATTATATATATATATATATATTTTGGACAATTATATCCTTCACTTTTCATACAATGTCCAATTTATTCTTCAATTAGAATCACAACCAACCAATCCTTAAATCTTTCATGTTCTATAATTTGTCCTTAATCTCATACACTACTACAATTTTGGCTTTTCGTGACACTCATGAATAGTAAAATACTGTTCAAATAAAAAAAAAACGTCACAAAAGGAAAAAATTGGGTTTTTGGAGGGAAAAAACGGAGGTTTCCGAAATTTTGACATTTTGTGACGTTTTTTAAACATTACAAAAGGTTTGGCCAAAAGGTTTGTCCACTGTCGAATTTTCCTTAGGTTTATTTATTTATTAATATTTCCTTGTGAATGTTTTTAGTTGTGTACAGGGGAAAGTGTAATGGAAATTTGCATTCATGTGCAAACTCCAAGACTTCATTATGTCCATGCTACATGCTTTGAGGCTGGGAAACCATGGAGTTTGTTGCTTGTGGAAGTCTTCCAAAAACCAAAATTTAGGTATTACAATAATTGAATTATCCTCCTTGTCGAATTGCGTCCAGGTGAGCTGAAGCATGTTGTGGCCGTTTCATTCAAAGTTCCATCATAACAAAGGTAAGCTGTTTTAAGCTTTTCGTCATCATTCATACTATAGCATTTGAATATTAAATACTTATGAATCGAACTTGTTATATGCTGGGACTATAGCTATATTACATTGAGTACGTTTACAAAGAATACTCAATATTGATTATAGACGAGGAATGTACGTTTACAATCCCTCTACTATACTAGCTAGTTTGTGTTATATTGTTTAAGTTCATTTTGTGCTATACTGCTGAAGGACATAGAAGAAGTGTTCGGTTATTTTTGTTATTGTAACCTCTTCTGTTATGTTGGAATTTTGTTTGATCATTTTGTTAGTTATCATATCATATTGATACTTTCCTTATAGGATGATTGTACTGATATTTTGTGCTATGTAATTTAAGGATGTAGAAAAAGTGTAGGCATGTCGTTTATTTGAATCGCGCTACTTCTGTTTGGTCGTTATGTTGGTTGTTTTATTATATTATCGAGTAAGTTGATAAGGAAAATTATGAATGTTCATGAGTAGGTTGGTTTTGTTTAATCATTTATTTAACTTGGGTATTGTTTTTTCATTAGGTCTTTCTTACTCAAAAGATGTCAACAATTAGGAATGCAACTAATTAGTGGTTGAGCATCGTTGTTAGGGTTGGTGTGTAAGGAACATGTTTAATTCTGTAATTCTGTAATTTGTGTTTGAGAATACTAGTACATTCTAAATTAATATATTAGCTTCCTTGTTCATGTTTAACATATTTCAACTTTGTTATAGTAAATTAATATATTTGCGTGTTCGATCGACAATTTAACAATATAATATTTATATTCCGCGACATCTACAATCAAAATTAAATACATATTCAGTGACCCTCTTTTTATCGTCACAAAATAAAATCATTAGTGACGAAACAGTCACCAAAATATTTTTTAGGACGATTATCAAACGTCACGAAATAAACTTTTCATGACGTTTAAACACCGTCACGAAATACACTTTTCGTGACGTTTAAACACCATCACAAAAGGATGTCACGTGACCTCTCCTCTCTTGTTCAAGGTCTTTCGGTGACATTCTATAACCGTCGCGAAATCATTTTCATGACGGTTTATGAACGTCGTGGAAGTTCATGTCTTTCATGACGCTAATAAACCGTCACATGTGCTAATTTTTGTGACGTTTTTTAAACGTCTCGTATACCTTTCGTGATGGGCGTATACGTGATGACGTTAAAAACGTCACCGAAAGATTTTTGTGACGCCAAAAAAACGTCACGCTAGCCCGAATTTCTAGTAGTGACATTTCATTTATCTCCCAATTGAATATATCCATTAAATTCACTAATAATTTGTCTTTTAACTTCCTAAACCTCTCTAGATCAATTTCTAACAAAATTAAATTCATAAGAAATAATTATCAATCTTAAAAACTCATGATTCATTTCTATTTTGGAGAAGCATAAATGTCTTCTTCCCTCTTCTACGTATCACTCTCTCTTTATATATCTTTATATACATTAAAACTATTCATTTAAATGTATACATAAATCATAAAAATTGATAAATGATAAGAATTTGAAGAATTATAATATGAAAGGTTGAATATATAAAAATGTCAAATTATTTTAAAAAATTAATTTATCTTGAATTATTTAATAAGGGAGTTTCAAAAGTGCTAGAAATTTAACAATTAAATAATTTTTTGAAGTATAAAAGTAGATCGACATTAATAATTTAAATCCATTTATAAAATTGACACAAGAATGTGAAGAGTTAGAATATGGTAAGATTGATTATAAAAAGTTTTTGTTAATTAATTTCTTAAAAATTAGAAATAGCAATAGTGAACAACAAAATCAAGATATATTATCCTATATTGACTTATTATCAATGTTTGAGATGAAACGAACCAATGCTTGCAAGATACACAAAGATCAACGATTGCTAAACAATGCTGCTCTACAAAATATTAAAAAGAATAGTAAAAATATTAGTATTCTGTCACTAAATCGAGAAATCATAATGAACTAAAGAGAGAAAAATATGTATAGAAAAAATATAGAACAAATTAGTGTGAAAATTAGTGGAAAGAGAACCACTTTTATAGTTGTATGAAGTAGAAAAGTTACCAAACCTTTGAGATTCTAGCACCTTTCATACTCAACCATTGAACCTAATTAAATAAAAAAAAAAATCAATTTTAAAATTAATTTATATAAATAAAGTCAAAACTTTTCATATTCTTAACTTTTCATATTTCATTCATTTAATTCATTTTGTGGTGCATTTAAATTTTGTTTCCTCTAAATAAAATTTCAATATTCATAATTTATTTATGATAAATCTTATGAAATTTTTAATTTCTCAATTTAAAAATACAAATATTCTCATATTTTACTTCGTAACAATCTATTTTGTTAACTTTGATATATATAATTTTTATTGCCTAATTATTGGTTTAATTTTTTTCATTATTATTGTAAAATATTTTATTTACTAATTATTTTAAAGATAATTAGTAAATAAAATATTACATAATAGAATAATATTTAAATTTTCTCTTATTCTTAAAAAAATTATTGCAATTTAAACTAATAAATAATAAAAGACAAAACTAAATTTAACTTTGATATATATAATTTTTATTTGCTAATTATTGGTTTAATATTTGCATTATTATTGTAAAATAATATTTCAAACAAAAATTATTACATAATAAAATAATATTTAAATTTTCTCTTATTCTTTCCAAAAAAAAATTTTCTTATCATTTAAACTAATAAAAGACAAAACTAAATTTAGAATGTTATTTTGTTAGAAAATATTATTTTAAATTTATCATATAATTATTAATAAATTTTTAAGTAATTTTAGAGGTATAATAATGTTTCAAAAATTTCGATGATTTGGATTTTAAAAAGAAAAAAAAAAGTTAGATGGTTAAAAAAGATAATCAAAAGTTAATGAGAGAGAAAATTATAATTAAATAAGGGGAGAGGAATGAGAAGTGGAGGGGGAGTCCCAAAGTTTGTATTGAGAGAAAGGGAGGAATGAGAGAGAAAAAAACATGGAGTGGTGGGACCCATAAATGAATGTAAGGGTAAATTGAGTATTATACCAATAATCAAGGTTAAAATTGTCCAATAAAAGTTTCTTCCACAACTTATATTAAGCTATAAAGTATATACGGCTATATCCCTCTACAATTAACAAACAAAGTAAATAACCTAAATAATCAAATATATATGACATCACCTCGAATACTTTTTAAATACTCAAAAATCAAACACCCAAAATCAGAAATAAAAAACAAACCTAGAATATTTAAAACCTAAATGGCATAAAACTGTCTACCGGAAACAATGGTGAAAAGCGAGTGAATTGGAATCGGGTTGCCGAAGACGGTAACGACAAAAAATTGAGAACGCTAAGAAGACAAGGAGACGGTCTATCGGAAACAATGGTGAAAAGCGAGAGAAAAAACAGACGAATTAAGAAGAGGAAGAAATAACTAAAAATTAAGGAAGTTTTGTTAGGGGTGGAAATGTGCATAAATTTAGGGATTTAAAATGTAAACCCCAAATCAACCATTTCCCTATTTTGAATTTCTATATCTTAATAATAATTACATCTATATAAAAAAAAGATATATTGTTAAAATGCATATGGGTTCCATTTTAAGGGGTTTATCTATAGTATATATAAAAGGTGAGATGAGGAGAAACTTCTATATACCATTTTTGCCCTTTCATTATAACTCTCTTCACTTTTCTTTTGATGGCAATTGTGTCATTTAAATACAAACTTTCTCTCTCTCAATTTATCTCTTCTCTCCGTCACGATCTCATCCCTCTAAATTCCCCTATTTTCTCTTACTAATCTTCTCTCTATTAATTATTCTTTCCTTAACTTTATCTTTCTCATTGATTTTTTTTAACTCCTTTCATCTACCACGTACCCTCTCCCAATCCTTTCATCTTCCTAACCCCCTTCCAATTATCACATACCCTCTCCTAATCCTTTTATCTTCCTAATCCCCTCCCAATCCATATATAAATATGTGTCCTCTCTTTTTGATGCCAACCAAAATGAGGTAGTGGATGGAACAAAGTGGAAAATTTTCCAAGTGGTGTGAAGGTATGAAGATTACTCTCTTGCTTTAGCAACGACAACAACAATGCACATATGGGTGATCGAGAGGAGAATTGATAGTGAAGAGAAACCAAATTAGAGCTGAGTTGATGACATCAGTTCACTTTTCCAAATTTATCATTGTTCAGATTGAAAGAAATTCTAGAGTACGATGTGTCAAGATGGTGGTCGATGGAATCGAGATAAAGCAAAATTCGGTTATTCTCATAATTTGGATAATAAGAATGGTTATGAGTTTGGTTTTTATTTATTTATTTTTTAAAGTGATGCTTTTGATTCATATATGTGAAATGTTATAATTATTTTTACAAAGTTAGGGCAAACAAACAATTTTTATCCCTCTCAATATCACCTTTTAGGGTTTACTCTTTCTCTCACTCTTACCTTTCTTTTTCATTCTAGAATGAACAAACTCAATGATTTAACGTCACACAATTTAACAAAGATAAAATGTAATATAATAATTTATAATCAAGAAAATTAGAGGTAAATTAAGAACGTTCATTCATTAAAAAAAAAAAACTTGCACGTCGGTGCTTTTTCATATTTCTTACACTTCAAATTTGTACTTACTTTCCATACTAATATTTCATCATCTTCTTTTATTACAACAATATCATACCTTGAATTTATATTTATATATAATCACTTTCTTTCTTTAAAATGATAATATTATAAACTTAAAAAACACTATTTATTTTACTTTAATTTAGAACTACAAGATTCTACGTGCAACGCACGTGTTTCTTACTAGTTTTAAGATAAAAGTATAAATTTTGTAGAATAAATTTATTTGTGTAATTACCATCTCTAAAAAGTCTGTCAAAGTACTCATCCCAAAATTGAAGAAGAAAATAAAAAGATGTCTCTTATTCGCATCTTCTCCACATCTCACAGAATGCTCAATTACTGCCACCACCAAGCCCAGGAACTTTCTTCGCCTTCTTCATCTCCAAAATCGGCCGGAAGAAAACCTCATTCACTTCTCCCATATCTCCCTTTTCATCGCTAGCTACCCTTTCTTATTTCAACACCTCACACGATTTTGGGTATCATTTTTGGAAAATACAATGTTGGAAATTTTTCATCTTTGTCCGATATGTTTAACTGGGGTCAGAGTTTTACCCTTGGAATTCAGTTTTTCGATCAGATTCAAGCTCTTTGGCACCTTCAATCAATCCATTGACCCATTTTTTTGGGACTAAAATTCTTTTAATTTTTCTATTTCATCCTCTATTTTATCAATTAGTTACTTATTTTAAAATCAAATTTTTTTAGTTTTCTAATTGATTTTGGATTATGGGTTTTTTTAGGCATTTCAAGTTCTGGATTTGTTGGCATTTCACCGTTGGAATGAATTTTCTTATCTTGGACTCTCCGGTTCCCTGAGAAGATCGTTGCTAGTGGCCATACATTTCATTCGTGATCGTTGTTGTGTCCGAAATTTCGACTTAGATTTTTCTTTCACCTTTTTATTTTTTTAATTATTTTTTTAATAATTTTAGGGTTTAATTTTATCTCGGGTGGGAGTTCAAGGGTTTAATTTTTACTATTGAAAGTTTAGGGGTCTAATTTTTTCATTTATGAAAGTTTGAGGGTTTATAATTTACCATTGAAAGTTTGGTTTAAATTGTAACAATTAATACTTAGTTTTTGCAATTTGTCCAATTTTTAATTAAAAAAAATCTTTAATCCAATTATAATCATTTTGAATTTGAATTTGACCTTCAAAATTTATTTACTTTGGTTCAATTCTAATTTATTTAATCTTGTTTGTAATTTTGTTTAAATTAACCAAATATTATTATTATTTAGATAAAAAACGTTTTATTTGAAAAATTTTGAAACTATCTCCTTTAAATTTTGTTTAATGATTGAATTCATAAAAATTAATCGAATGATTTTGGAAATTTATCCCTTTTATAAATAGATGTTAAGAATTTAAATTATTTGAACAAATAAATTAATAAATGGGTCCTTAAAATTAATTTTCAATTAAACCGTCTTCTTCTTATTGAACTTTCTCTCCCTCCTCCCTCTCGACTCTCGGTCTCACTCTCTCCACATCTTGCTCACGGTGGTGAAATTGGTTTGGTCACTGTGAGTCCACCAAGCTTTGTGGCTAAGGTGAAAGAATATCAAATAGATATTTGGTGAAAAATCTAAAAATTTCTTTTTATTCTCTCGTTTATATTCTCCAAAATCTACAAAGATAAGCATCTTCACGAATATAGGAAGAATAGAGCCGCAAACTAAACATTCACGGAACAAAAAAAAAAAAGTGCTTTCACGAGATGGAGTTGGGTTTGAACAGAAGAAGGGGGAAGAAAAATCTAAGCCTCCATTGCATTGTTTTCTCCATTAATTGAAGTGAGATTTTAGGAAAAAAAACAATAGCAGAAAAAATGGAGGGAGAAGGAGAGAGACATGAACAATAATTGCAAGAGGGTGGGAAGAAAAAATAGGAAGAAAGAGTGATTCGAAGAGGATCGAAAGAGGGGGCAAGGGTGACGTAAGAAAAAGTGTGAAAATGAGAAAAAGGACTATACAGTCCAATTTCTCTAATTATATAATTAGTAATAGAATTTCAAAACTTGTAAAATTTTAATAGTTATACAACTTTTTTTAACTTCTCCAACTATTTAAAGATCCTCCCTCTTTTACTTTTTTTTCTACAAAAAAATAAAATAAAAAGAGAGAAAAAAACTGATTGATAAATTGAGTGAGACAGAGATGAAATGATTCCAACCCCACAAGAGTTTCACGTCTAAGAGGATTCTCATGCTTCGCCTGCAAATACCTCTAAGGGAAATAATTTTCATTTGGCAGAGAATTCAGACCATTTTGTAATTCTAATAGCAAAGTATGAACTTTCTTGATAAATATTTTTCAGTTGTTTATTCATTAAAACAAAGTACTACCATCTCTAGGCCGATTACGAGACAGATAACAGCTGATCAATGGCAAAATCTCCAGTTCCATCATGATTTTCGACCTTTTGGTAATGAATGTATACTTTGTGCTGCATTAGAAAACAATGTATATCTCTGAACAGAGAAACATGTCAGGCCAAGCAGACTGCATACTTCCTCTCGAGCACGTTGATGGCTCCGGATCGATATACCTAGCTTTGAAAGCTTTGAGCACAACTGCAGAATCAAGCCTTCTTGGTGAAACACTGTTTTTACATTTCTTCGAAGCTCTCCTTCACAAGTAGTGTTATTTCACGTTTTGGAAGTCTCATGTCCCAAATACAAAGATACGACACAAGCAGCCAAATGTAATCACAAGGCAACCTCAGTATGTACTCAGTAAAATGAAACAGCAGGAATCAACATCAGCAGCATGTACATATATATATATATATATAAAGTAAAGGAGTCCAATAAAATCTCTTTTGCTTTTAGAGAACTGGAAGAAGCAAAAATCCTTCATCGTAATTTATAGACAAAAGCACCATCCAGCAGCAGAAGTTCAGCACATACTAGCAGTAGTAAGAGAATTATAGAGTTCCAAACGATGTTTTAGGAACTATTTTGTCTTCGAGATACTTAGATAATAGTACCGCCACCTCCAGTCTGATGAAGCATTGCATCAATCTCATCTCCATCCTCCATTTCCAGCTGTTGGTTACATAAACAACGTAAGGAAAAGAAATGAGAAAACGCCTTTTGTGTGTTAATTTGTGAGCACATATGAAAGGATGAGAGTACCTCTTCCGGAGTCTGCTCTGCACGCAGTCGGCGGCCGTCAAACAAGAACGCAATGGAGTTCAACTCAACCGATTGCCTGTCACAGTAAGCATTCATTAGCTTCTTCAGCTGGGTGCTCTTTTTGATCCGGAAGAAAACTTCATTCCCGTCCTACAAAACATCGGCAGCAGATAAGAGGATAAAACTAAATACACAAAGAACTTGCTAGATCACAATTTTAGCACAAGAAACTTTAAAAAGAGAATATTCACTGTAACAGTTGCATATGGTTCGAACCTCATCATTTAACGACAAGTCAAGCAAGCTTGTATTATTACTTTCAGTTCGTTTATTGAACCAATAATCAATGGCTTCATTAATTCACTTGGTAAAACTAGGCCATAGTGAGCCACATTCAGGCAGCCAAGCGTGACAATATCTCAACTTTCAGAGGGGGTTGTAGAAGAAAGTATGTTCGATCCCCTAAAGTAGAACATAGCTGACACCCAACATGGGGCACCTATAACGGACTGTCATAATGTCTTTGCTTATGTCCCATTCCACTCCACCCCAAGACAAAATTAGACATGAGGGTGCCAATACTAAGAGTAAGGCAAAAGTCATCAGTTCAACCAAGACACAGAATGTAGATTGACAGACTTTAGTGGCTTCTTATCACCTTATTATTATTATTATTTATTTTGATGGCCATTAAGGTCCGGGCAAACTTTAATAGCTTCTTTGCAGTTTAGGCACATCACGTAACAAGTGTTCTGTTGTTATCTTGTTTATGGTCGGACCAATTGGCTAGGGTTTGGAGCTTTTGGGCTTTGGGTGGGATTATAGTAAAAGTCTAGGGTTCCAAATTTTCAGTGGAAAGATTAACACTTGTGGTAGCTTGGAGCTAGCAGTGGGGCGATGCAAAGTCTCCCAATATATTAGTATGATGGGAACAGATGCCACAGGTATCAAGCAAAAACATACCGAATGTTTGAAGAATAATCAAATTGTTCACATCACATTCAGATTTCTCAAACACCTCAAGATCACAGCTAAACGTACCTTGCCAGTTGATACCACATCTGGTTATTCACCCAATGCAGAACACAGACCTTAGTAGTCCATCAAATTCATATAAAAGGAAAACCCAGTCACAATAATGCATGTAGTTCAAATAAACCTCCACACGGAAAATCTTGTCTATCAAGACTACGCGGTACCTCAATAGAAGCTCTCAAACTCACTATACGAAACAGAAGCCAGAATCCCTAGAATGATCGATCGGAGAAACCATGCAAATCCCTCTCACAACTCACAGAACAACATAACAAATGGATGGAAACAATTCAATATTACAGGCCCCTGCACCGCAATGCTAGATTCTCTCGACGAAATACCCTAAAGACGAACACCTAGTAGAAGAATCAAAACGACTAGGAACAGAAACGTAGAAATGAAACGAATGAAGAAGAAATCATGAAAAGAAGGGAAAAAAAGTTGTAAGCGGGAGGAACCTGGCCCTTGACTTTGAGGTTGATATGCGCCGACTGATCGGTAGGCTTCTTGTCCTCCTCCTGATTGGTGACACCCGACATTTTTTCAACTTCGAAACCGGAAAATTTCTTTGATTGATCTCCCCGATTTCCCAGCGAAAATCAAAGGGTTCGGAAAATCGCCAAGTTCTTCGTTTGGTTTTGCACTTTATGTGTCTCTTAGTGTCCAAGGGAAAGTGGGTGGACTTTTGGAGGTTCCAAATCAACGGTCACGATGCGTTCACTGATTCATTAATCCAACGGACTTGAATTGAGCATTATGGAATGAAGTCGCCTAGAAACGACGCAGTTTAAAATTCTTTGCGTTCATTTTTTTTCCTTTTCTTTTCTTTTTCTTTGCTTTTCGGTAAATAAATGCTTTTCAATAATTATTTTATACCATTTACGTTTTATCAAGATATATATTCCTAATTAAAAGGTGATGGATAGAAATCCCCACGATTGTACTAAAAATTAAATTCCTAACTCAAGTGTGGTCTAAGCTCAAGCTTTACAAGTATTTGAGTCGGGATTTGAGTCGACCCAACTACTAAAACTTAGGCCATAATCCAATCAATGATTTAGAGTTGTATCAAAGTTAAATTGACTTGACCAAAGCAAGCATAACTCAACGGTAATTAGTATATACCTCTAACTATGAGGTTGTGAGTTCGATTCTCACTCTCATATATTGTACTAAAAAGGAACTTGATTAGTATAATAAATTACTTTTTAATTATTAAAATTTATTTTTTAAAATATTTTTTCGAAACAAGCTTTTTGAAATTTTGAATTTATGTATTTATTTTATTCCTGGGTACACTTTTTGTTATTTTTAAAAACCGTTATTAAAAAAAAATTTATATCATATTTTTATAAGTTAAGTTATTTATTTTTAAAAAAATAAATTGAATTTTTGTTATTTTTTAAAATTACATTTATATTTCTTTTTATTATATTAAAATAAATAAAAGAATTCAATGAAGAGAAGAATGAGAATGGCAATAACAAATTTCAGCATTATTCTCTCTTCATCTCGTTTCATGGCTTTACTTCAAGAGAATCTTGTAATTATACATGATCGTGGAATTAGACCAGTTGTTACTCTCCTAATCTCGAAAGAGATCGGTGAAGTTCATTCAGATTATAAACTTTCTTAAATTTACCGTTCGTTTCTCATTCTTCTTCTTCAAATATGTCTTCTATTTACAACTTTATTCAATTATGTTTTTACATTATAAATATGAACTCAATTCTATTTTCCTAGCCTGGTTATGGGGAATTACTAATCTTTTAAAAAGAGGATAGCAATTATTTATCAATTTAAGTTGTTTTCCAAAGTTAATGAATTAATTTGGCTGATTAGTGAGTTAGCAATTTCAATACTGAAAAGTTTAAACTATTTCTTACAACTTAGTTGATTAATCGAGAAGAGGAATGTTTTAAATTTAAAGGTTCTGTTCAAATAGCATAGACATAGGACCTTGACCCTTTGATTGCAATTGGTTTTTGATAAACTAAGTTTGCTTCTAGTCTTCAACAGATAGTTTGGGTGGCTTGGGACTTCAAGAAAGGTTAAGAAGAATAATCGTGTTAAAGTGGGAGGGGGCATATTGCCTAGTTGTGGTCATTTATCATATTTTTAGTTAATTCAAAGTGAAGGGGTTGAGCTTTATTATTTCAGTAAACCAAAACTAAATCTATATATTTTCTCCATCGTTTTATGCATCAATTCAATTGCTCACTTTACTTTTTAAAGAAAAATATTTAGTCAGTATGGAGACGAACTTAGAAGTATTTCATAATTATTACTTGTGACGGGTGTGTACTTGCACTCGGAAATCTTTCTTGCTATTGCACTCGGAAATCTTTCTTGCTATTAAACGGAATCGATTAATAATAGACTTTAATCAAACAGTAACAACTTTAATTACTAAAAAAATCAGTGTTTACTAGTAAAAGCCCATTATCCTCACAAATGAGTTTAGCTCATATTTATTGTTAAATCAAATAAAAAGAGAAAAATGTTACAGCCCATCAAGTAGCAACGAAAAGGAAGGAGAAGAAATAGCTTGGATTTTTCGAGATAGCCACTATATAAAAGTCTTCCAATCTTTCTTTTTCAGCCTCTTTGTCTTCTTATTCTTCTCTGTCAAGTTCTCCTTCTTGCTAGTTTCTCTCCAAAAGGTCTAAATATTTTTTCTTTTTCTTCTTTGATTTCTTCTCTTTTATCTTTTGGGATTCCTCTCCTAGGAATTGATAATGAGAAGCAACCTTTGTTGAGAAGACCGGTAGCTCCCTCTTTATCTCAATGAACCGTCAAAAAAGGTATTACATGTATCTCTTCGAAAATGAGGAATGATTGTTACTTCTACAACCTTTTGTATTTCACCCCTTAACGGGCCGTTGCACATAATTTTGTATGTTATTGACCATTGTTTATGCAAGGATATGCACAACAGTGTATTTCAGATTGCAGCTCGAACTCGGCCTCCGGACCGATCTGAATACTTGGGCGGACCTGCACAAAAAGGTGAGCACTCCGACGATCAAGTCAGTATAGGTCGGATTCCCAGTTTAGTTCAAGGTCAGAAAATCATCGTACCTGATCGCGGAGTGAGGTCCTCTACTTATGGGTGGTAGTCTCGCTAATCTCGCGGCGGTTACACCCGGTAATCTCGGGACCGTCGGTTACACCGGTAATCTCGGGACCGACGATTACACCCGATAATCACGCCGCTGACAGTAGCTCACCTCGGCCCCCACCGAGCTCCTGGTATCGGACCTCGGCCAGGTTCACCTTGGCCCTC
>NW_019104840.1:53850-66286 GCF_001995035.1 Momordica charantia | reverse complement strand
TGACATTCTCTACCATCGTTCGTCGCCGCCACTATTGTCGCCGCCGTGAAAGTTTTTTTCGAGAAAGAAGGATGGGTGAATCTAGATCTGATTTTTGGCTTTTAACTCCCTTTTTAATCGGCTTTGATTTGTTTGATTGAAATTGTAATCTTTATTTTGGGTGTTTTTCAAAAGCAAAAGAGATCTGTAGCCACCCCCATTGAGGGATTGAGAAGCATTTGAATGTTTTTCTTTGTCGTCTCCTTATCGAATTCGTAAGCTCTACCTCTATCTTTCTCCCTCTATATTTGTATATGACTCATATTTTCAAGTAGACAATATTTCTTGTCCAGGTAGTAGATTGTGTAAAAATAGGATAAATCCCCAATCTCTAGTTTGTACATGACTGGTTCTGTGAGAATAGTAAAAATGTTGCTATATTTAAAATCCCGCATGCTTAGAACTCTTGGAAGAAAATGTTGGATTTATGTCATTGTTCATTTTCGCAAATAAATTTCCATTTTGTGAAATGCCATTGTACATGCAGACTGACGTAATCTTTATGTTGTGAACATAGAACTGTATGATAATATCTCTAAGTAGATTTAATTTGGTGAGTGGTGAATGTGAAAGTTTCTTTCGAATGCAAAAACAAAAACAAAAATTTCAATTTTAAAATTTCAATCAAAATAAGAGTCTTCACAGTGACATGCAATCTGCAATCGTTTTCTTCACACATCTAAGTGGGCCTAATCCTTCCAACAAATTACGATTTCCTTTTCCCCATTTTTTTTCCTTTCTAAATTTCAAAATTATCATTAAATTTATTTTAAAAAGTAACATGTTTTGCCTTTAATTGTAACCTATTAATTTAATTGTTCGAGGTTATTGACAATTTGACATGATATCATAGTATAAAATTGTGTGTTTAAATTCTCAATTTATATTACACATAAATAATGTCATATGTCACAACATATATATAGCCAATTATATATAGGTTGATTGTTTATCACTGCTTGCATATTTGTTGAAGAGATTTATTGCTTTATTGATCCACTGTATTCTACTATTGATTAGAAAAATTATGGATAGAACTTGGATAAAAGACCGGATTTGGTTAAGCAAAGAATATAAAGAAGAGATTAGGTCATTTGTTGAATTGTCAAAGAATCACGTAGATGAGAGAGGGTTTACACGTTGTCAATGCAAGAGATGTCAAAATAGTAAATGGAAACGACCCTATGATGTTGAAGAAGATTTATACAAATATGGGATGTCTCCATTTTATAGTAGATGAATTTTTCATGGAGAAACTCCAGATTTATCTGCTTATATGACACGAAGTGAAAACACCACACGTAATGTAGAGGGATCAGATGGAATTAGTGAAATGTTAAATGATTTGACTAATGAGGTATATCATGGTCAAGATTACTCAACTGGGATTGGATCAAGTGATAATAGTCAAAGTGGAAGTAATAAGTTCTAATCGATGTTTGAAGAAATTAATCAAGAACTATACCCTGGATGTACATCATTTTCCTCGCTAACATTCTTGGTTAAATTAATGCATATCAAAGTACTCAATCATTGGAGTAATAAGTCATTCGATATGCTATTGCAGTTATTGAAAGAAGTTTTTCCTAATGGTTATAAAATTCCAGAATCTTCTTATGGTGCAAAGAAGATGTTGTGTGACCTAAGTTTAGGATATGAAAGAAAATGCGCAAGCAGATAGATGTCCACAGTGTAATGAATCTCGTTACAAAACTAAGAAGAGTAAAGGAAAGAAAATACCGCACAAAATATTGAGACATTTTCCATTGAAGCCGAGATTGGAAAGATTATTTCTGTCAAAACATATAGCTAGAGACATGGGATGACATATGGAAAATAGAAAAAACATAGAAGGAGTTCTAAGACATCCAGCAGATGTTGAGGCTTGGAAACATTTTGATAGACAATATCCCTGGTTTGCAAAAGATCCAAGAAATGTTAGATTAGCATTGGCCACAGATGGATTCAATCCATTTGGCAATATGGGTACGACTTACAGCACGTGGCCAGTAATGTTGATTCCATACAACTTGCCACCATGGAAATGTATGAAAGAAGCATATATTTTCATGTCGTTACTCATACCAGGGCCAAAGGCTCCAGGAGAAGAGATAAATATTTACTTACAACCATTGATAGATGAGTTGATGGAGCTGTGGAGTACCGGCTTTGAGACGTATGATGCTTGTAGTGGTCAGAACTTTCGACTCCATGCAGCTTTGATGTGGACAATTAATGGTCAGAACTTTCGACTCCATGCAGCTTTGATGTGGACAATTAATGACTTTCCTACATATGGCAATTTGTCGGGATGGAGTACGAAAGGATATAAGGCATGTCCAATTTGTAACGAAGACGTTACATCTGCCCCATTGCATAGTAAAATATGCTATATGAGACATCGTCGATTCTTGCACAAAGGTCATCCCTGGCGTAAAAGTAAATAGTATAATGGAGAAACCGAACATAGACTTGCACCACTCATTTTTCTGGATCGAATGTCCTTCACCAATTAGAATCCATTGAGTTTCTGCCACTTGGAAAAACTGTAAACATCTTACAATGGAAAAGGAAGTGATTGCATGATAAAGTCAATTGGGTGAAGAAAAGCATCTTTTTTGAGTTACCATATTGGTCGAATCTTAAGATTCGACACAAATTGGATGTTATGTATATCGAGAAAAATATATGCGATAATGTCATGGGCACATTATTAAACGTCGAAAGGAAAACAAAGGACACTGATAAAGCACGTAGAGATTTAATGAGGTTGAACATTGGTAAAGGGCTGCATCTTCAACAAGTCAGGAATAAATGGGTGAAACTACATGCGAGCTACACTTTAACAGTAGAAGAAAGGAGGAAATTTTGCAACTTCTTGAGAACAATTAAATTTCCTAATAGTTTTGTATCAAACATATCAAGATGTGTTAGCGGTAAAAATGGACAAATATCTGGACTCAAAAGTCACGACTCACACGTCTTGTTGCAAAGACTTTTTACCAGTGGGGGTTCGTCCTTTCTTGCCCAAAGATGTGAGTTTGACACTTGCAGAATTGTCAAATTTTTTTCAAGGATCTGACTGCAAAGACTTTAAAAGTCAAGACTTTGGATAAGCTACAAGAAGCAATCGTATTGATTTTATGTAAATTCGAGAGAATATTCCCTCCATCATTCTTCAATGTCATGGTTCATCTAGCTGTCCACTTACCAGAAGAAGCCAAATTTGCTGGACCTGTCAGTTATAGTTGGATGTATCCAATAGAGAGGTATGATATGTTTAGTGGCTTCATGTCTAGTTTTCAATATATTTATTCATATGGTAATAATAACACTTGCTCGTAGGAGATTGATGACATTGAAACAATATGAAAGAAATAAAGCGCGCCCTAAAGGATCTATAGCAGAAGCATTCATTGTAAATGAATCGTTAACGTTATACTCGATGTACCTAAGTGGAATTGAAACAAAGTTCAATAGGCCAGTTCGGAATGATGATCTGCGAGACTTGAATGAAACAACTAAAGGACAATGTTTGTCTGTGTTTTCACAAAATGCACATCCAATCGGTGGTTCAAAAATGAAACAACTATCGCATACTGAGTTACAAAAAGCTCACTGGTATGTCTTAACCAATTGTGAAGTAATCGATGAATACAAACGGTATGTTATTTTTTTTTAATATTTAGACAATTATTCTTACTTCAAACATCTATTCATTGTTCGATCATTGGGTAGAGAGCACGAAATTGAGCTTCAACATGGAAGTAGTGGTAATCTCACGAGGCTTCAAGAGATCTTATTTCCATAATGGTTTCAAAAAAAGTGAGTTCTCAAGTTTGTTCTACATCAAACGAAGTTGTGAATGAGTTGTATGCACTTGCCTGTGGTCCGGACCGTCAAGTAAATTCATATCAATGGTGTGTTACTAATGGGGTTCGGTTCAACACAAACGAGAGGGATGGTCGTTGCACCACTCAAAATAGTGGAGTGTGTGTATTTGGTGGAGATGATAGTGAGAGGTTCGACTTCTATGGTATTATTAAGGAAGTGATTGAATTGAAGTACATTAACGACAAACAAGTTCTTCTATTTAGGTGCGATTGGTATGATACAAATCCTAAGAAGAATCATGTTCGTCAAAATAATAACTTTACAAGCATAAACACGCGTCACTTATGGTATAAGGATGATCCGTTTATACTTGTTTCTCAAGCACAACAAGTATTTTATGTTGAGATGATCTCCAATTAGGTAATGGATGGAAAGTAGCTCAAAGAATTCAACACAGACATTTATGGGATGTGCCTGAAGTAGAAGAGATTGATTTAGTTGGAGCCGATATCAATCAATGTGTAGTGGATGAAGTGGATCTCAAGACACAAACATTTCATAGACCAGACATAGATCCAAGTATAGTATCCGACAATACTGGTACAATTGAGATAGTATTAAATTTTGATGAAGTACAAGACGAAATAGAGGACGAGGACGAGGACGAGGACGAAGATGAATATGATGAAACATCGTCAGATGAAATGGGTGACTCTGACATTGATAAGTAATTCAATATGGTATATTATATGTTTTGTCAGTTTATAATTTTTATTTTGGACTAATCCTAACAACTCATGTTCTGTTTTCTTATTTTCAATTTTTAGACAGAATGTCATTAGACAGCGAAAGTGAGGATACCATCGCTTGAATCAGACGAGCTCGAGGGAAAACTCGTGGCGAATTCTTGTTACGAGTCGTAAATCGAGTTGGAAAAATCAAGCTCGAATGGACGGAGCAATAGGGTAGACCAGTTGGACCTGGGTCAGCTTCGTTTAACAGTGAGATAGGCTATTTGGCACGCAACTATATTGATGTGAAGCGTGCAAAGAAAAAAGAGATAACGGTCCTAGAGATTAATAAAGTCATTCAGATGTTCTGGTAACCATTTTTTCTTATATTGTATTTGTTGGCCACTAATAATCGAATATGTTGTTAACTGGTTTTAATGACCACGTTTTGTAGGAGAAGTTTGTTGTCGATATATCTCAGCCACATGTGCATAGATATATTTTATACGAGATTGGAACTCGATTCAAAGATTATCTAGCGAAACTACATCGTCATTACAAAAAGGTACGTGATCCAACACGTTCTCGCCAAAAGCTGTGTAAAGAGATAAAACAAGAAGACTAGAACATATTATGTGATAGATGGGAATCTCCGACATGGAAGGTAACTAATATCTGATCTTAATTCTTTGTTATCATTTTATAAGATTCATTTCTTAACTACACATGTAAATTTGTAGGAAAAATCTGCCAAAAATAAGATGGCACGTAGTAAATTGAGGTTCAATCATCGAGGTGGACCAAAACCATTTCAGTGTCATCGAGAAGATTCGGTATGAACCAAATAATTTATTTGTTGTATTGCTACTTTATATTTTAGGTTCTTACTACTTTTACTACAACTTAACAATATTTTTGAATAGAGAAAAGAAGATGAGACATATTTAAGTCTCATTCATATATTCTTTAATATGCATTACTCGGAAGAAAAAGGTTGGATTAATGAGGAAGCGAGGAATTCATATGTAAGTATTCGTTTAATTTTGTCATACGTAAAGTATTGATATAAGATATATATATTTTAAAGCTCTTAACTACACATTTATTTTTTTTGAGGAAGAAATGATTACCTTAAAAGCGTATCATGCTTATCAAGGAGACCAAAAACCAGAAGAAGAAATAATGGAGACAGTCCTTGGGAGAAGATCGAACTATATAATAGGAATGGGATATGGACCGAAGCCCACCAGAAATAAAGGATCATCATCAAAATATTCTGATGAATATGTGGAGTCATTAGAGTCTCGTCTTCAGAAGCATGAGGAAGAATTGGTAGCTCAACGAAAGGCGAACGAAGACCAACAAATGGCCACCCAAGAACAAATACAGAAAGCATTGGAGGCCCAAAGCGAGAAGTTTAACAGGAAACTTCTCAAAATGCAACAAATGTTTCTTTCGGGGAGAGGGATTTYATCGAATAGTAAGGTATGTCGTGAAATTAGTTTCTTGGTATTATGGTTATGTGCACAAGTGTTAAAACTTTACGTATGTTTTGAGAGTATGTCTTCTGGATTATGTTTGTCTGGAGTATGAGTTTGTGACGTTCGTGATAATTGGGGGGGAGGATAAGATTTAATAAGTGTTCTAAATTCAATTGTTGATCTCGTGTGATTTTTACGAGGGATATATGCGTTTATGTGTATGTATTAAGTATGTCTAATTTTCTTTGGAATATATTTTACCTTCGGAGTATGTCTGAGTTTACTGAAGCTCTGTTTTGGAACGTTTGGTTGGAGAGGAAATAAGTTTGTGACGTTTGTGACATGGGGTGGGGGGATAAGATTTAATGAGTGTTCTAAATTCAATTGTTGATCTCGTGTGATAATTTTTAGGGGAGGAAGATATGAGTTAGTGGGTGTTATGCGTTTATGTGTTTGGTATTGTGACACTGGGTTATGAGTTTATGTGTGTTTGGTATTGTAATAAAAGGGGCGGGTTTGTGACATTGGATGAATTTGGTATTTATTATGAATTTGGTTTTTGTTTTACTATCATGTTAGTTTAGTTTATTGGTTTGATTTTATTTATTCGCGTAGAATCTACTTTTATACTTATACTACAAAAATAACTTATACAATTCTTTGTACATGATTGATGCTACAAGGATGGTGGAAGCTTGGACATTGGAGAGGATAATTTGTGTGACTTTAGTTAGACGCTTGATGTTATTTTTCTTTTGTACTCTAATTTTATAATGAGTTTTATTTTTAGACATTTGCAATAATGTTATGAATGTTATGAATGATACACAATTGTTCAATGATATTTGCTATATTTTTTAAATTTAGCAACAAACTATAAGATCAAATTTTGTTATTATGGAAAAATTATGTATATTGCAAATCTCGGATGAGAAATCAATAACATTACAATGTTTGTATGGAAATCTTTAGGATTGAAATTAGGATACAAAGAAAGAATGAAATAATATTATAAAAAAGTGACGTTTTTTAAGTTTTTCGTCGCCTGCAAAAAAATGCGACGAAAGGTTTTCGTCGCTTGCCAAGAAATAAAGCGATGAAAACATATTTCGTCGCCTGCAAAGAAAGGAAGCGACGAAATATGTTTCGTCGCCTCCTTAGTGACGAAAAATATTTTGTCGCTAATCTAGCGACAAAATGGTTTCGTCGCTATGGTAGCGACGAAAAAAAAACATCGCTTAGGTGACGTTTTACCGTTTCATCGCTAAACTTTGTTTCTGTCGCTGAAACAATTCAGCAACACGTAATCAGCGACAAAGCGGGCGACATAATGGATTTCGTCGCTGATACACATAGCGACGAAATGTAGGCTTCAGGGACGAAAATATTTCGTCGCTGAAAGCCTTAAATTTTGTATTGTTGCTACTGTAGAGACCTCAGCGGAAGAGGTGTGCTTGACCAAAGGGGTGAACAAAACAAGAAAGAAAAAATTCCGGCCGAAATTGCTCCTTGCCCAATTTCAAGGCCAAGAACCCAAGCCGTTGTAGCATGTTTGGCTGTCCAAAAAGAAGCTGAGGCTGGTCCATCTAAAAATGCCAAGAGGGCTAGGGTGCTAAGAGAGACAGAAGATCAACTTGAGGAGACCAACAAAGAGGAGACCGCTTCTATTGAGCAAACACCGTCCAAGGCAAAAAGAGTGAGGTTGGAACTGAAAAGGTCTAACTTCACAACACGTGAGATGTTAGTTGAGAAGGGTTTTGATGAAGCACAAGTGCACGTGCTAGAATAAGTCAAGAGACGACTTATGGAGAATGGTTGGGAGACGTTGTTTGCCTCAAGGTTCAAAATGTCGATGTCGATGTAAATGTCGAGGTCTCGATTTTACGGACATGTTGATGGACATGTCAATGTCGACGGATATTTGGAGAAAAATCACGGAAATTGTGAAAATTAATAAAAATTATTTTAATTAGTAAATAATACTTTAATTCTAGCTCAATTAAGCTACAATTGATCACTTCTAACCATAATATGTAAAAATATGAGTAACTTACTTATGAAAATGTCGATGTCGGTAGAAATGTCAGAATAAGATAATGAAGATTGATGAAAATAATTTGAATTAGTAAATTGAAGTTCAATGTTGTTTAATTGTGTTTTATTGATAATTAATAATTTATAACAAAATATAGTGTTTTATTACATAACTGAACGAGATATAAAATAWTGATATATACACACATGTAAATTATAAGGATTATATTGAATTATTAGAAATTGAGTTATGAATTTGAAAATTTTGTAATTAAATTTGAAAAAAAAATTTAATTGAAATAAAAATAGGTTAACAGTGAAAATTGAAATAAATAAATGAATTTAAATAATAATAATAATATTATTAGAAGTAGAAATAGAAAAGAAAGAAGCGAAAAAGAAAAAGAAAAAAAAAGGCAAAACTGCAACCCCTCCTATCATGGGATGAGCCTTTTTCTATGGACCCGGTTTAAGTTAAATTTTTTTTATCAATATTCGTAAATATCGTCGATATTTTCGTGACATTTTGACGATATTTTAATATATCGTCGATATTGGGGAAAAATCGTATGTCGATGTCGAACTCGTCGACACGTCGATCGATATTTTGAACATTGCTCTTCACACAATGTGGCCACACCATCTCAAATTTTGTGGGTCCCACAATCTTTTTTCCTTTTTTTTCTTTTTCTTTTTAATTTTGGTGTGTTCTACCATTTCTCTCTCTTATATATATATATTTTACTATCCTTTCTTATTTTCATTTTTTTTTCTAATTTCCAATTTTTCAACTTTTTTTTACAATTTAATTGTTTCGGTTTTACCCACCTCCCTACTCACAATTATAAATATTGAAATTTTCTGAATTGTAATGCAAATGTATTTTTTTAATTCATAGATATATATAATTTTCAATTTTGATAGATTATATGAATTATAATTCAATAAATTTACAGATATTTTTAATATATATATATATATTTTTATGTCTTGTTATAAAAAAAATTAAAAATCCAAGCTTAAATAATTAAATTTAAACCATTTGTAAAATCAAATTAATTAAGTAATTAACTTACTTTTTTTAGTGAATTATTATTATTATTTTAATTACTATTATCTCTTAAACATGTTTAAATAAGTATAGTTTGTAACAATATATCATTTTAAATGAGTGACCTTAAACTAGAAATAATAGTTTATTTTGAATCTATATAAATAAAGATACTTAATTTCAAGCGAACAAATATTAAAACAAAATAATATATTTATGTTTTAATTTAGTCATATTCAGTAACAAAATAAATTGTATTGTATTTTGAACCTACTAAAATAAAGTCTATATTAAAAAATATTTAATTTTTAAATTAAATACAATCAAAATGACAAATATAGATGTATGATATTCATTTTTTAATTTAGTTAATTAAAATAATCTAAATATGTATTGTTTTATTTTTAATATACTGAGTTTAAAAGAGTTGGAGAATGTATTTTATTTTCAAGGTAATCAAATTAAAATAGCAAAATGTATATAAAAATTTTAAGTAATTTTATCATTACTTAAATAAAATTCTAAGATTATGCAATAGAAATAAAGAAAATAAACAATATATAATTGTAATTATAACACATTTAATTTTTAGAAAAATAGTCATAAAATAATATAACTTAACATTTAAATTTTAGAAATGACATAAAAAAATTAACTGAAAATTTATTAGAAGGTAACTCTAATGATAGCAAAAAGAAGAAAACCTTAGACAATTGCAGATTTAATAACTATGCATGTTGAAGATAACACAACTTCAAAACTCCAATATAAGAAACTCTTAAACACATTAAATAACTTCAGACTAATTAACTCTTCAGATTTAACAATTCTAGGTTGTACAACTCCACTCTGCGGCTTGAACGTGCCCAAAATCTTTTCTCAATTCAAAAACTATTTATGTATGACAAAATTTGTTACCAAAAACAAATTTTCTTTTTCTCATTCTCAAACACCTGCAGCAGGAAGAAAGAAGCCATTGGCGAGGAGGTAGTGCCCCCATGGCGCTTGCAAGCACATCCATCGGCTAGCGTCGCAGAGAAGATGGTGCCATGTGGCATGTAGCGCCATGGTGCTACAAACTATGAGCTTCAATCAAACTTTGGTGCAACGCTAGGGCGCTCCTTAGTGGTTCTGATGTGTTGTCCATTATAAGAATAGGTTTCCAGGCGCCACCGATGGGAGTTTTTATCGCATTATAGAGGGAGAAAACTGCAAGAATTTTGAAAATAGAGAGCCATGAGAGCATCATAAGGAGTTGAGATCGTAAAGATTGGCTCGGGAATATGATCAATCAACCCAATAGAATTAGCTTTTCTCATTTTCCTTGATTTTTCTCGTTTTTGTTATGTCGATTTGGGATTTAGTTCTTTCAATTTGAATATGTGTAATTAAATTCTGTCTTAAAAATTGATGTAGTCATTGGATTCTATACGTTAAATTGATTAATTTTCCTTGATCGATTTGTTTGTTAATCTATTCACGTATTTATATACTTAATTCTTTTAATCTCTTGATCACAAATTAATTGCCTTCAAATTTGAATCTTACACTCGGGAGAGGTGGTTATTATATTGGACCTTGAATGTATGACCAAAGTAGTTCTAAGATCGAGACATTTATAATTGATGCAGAAGTGGTTAAAAGAAATAGGCTTAAAGTCTTTACTTGGTCCGAAGTTAGATAGGAATATTGGTTTCGTCTAATTAATGATGTTTCGGAGAGATAATTTTGATTTGTGATATCTTGACTTATTAGTTACTTATTTAGTCTTGACATCTTTAATTTGTCTGGTTGTGAATTCAAATTGTGAAATCAGTTCCCCAAATCCTTTTTTCATTGATATTTCCATTTGGATCTTTCTATTTCAATTGATTTTCTTCATTACTTTTTATAGCSATATTTGATTTTCTAAATAAAATTGATCATTAATATTTCTGGTACTTGAGAAACTCGATTAAAAGAACGACAATATCAATAYTTATTTACCATTTATATTAAATTTTGACACATACACTTTGTATTAAGCAATTTTTGTTACAAGTTTTTTGGGTCATYGTCGAGGACTGACAATTATTTAGGGCCTGTTTGATAACTATTTTTGTTTTTGGTTTTTAGTTTTTCTTGTTTTTAGTTTTTGGTTTTTGCTTTATGTTTTTAAAAAACAAAAGTCATATATGTTTGATAACCGTTTTTTGTTTTTTGTTTTTAAAAAACAGAAAACCAAACAGGTTTGGTAACCATTTTTAGTTTTCTATTTTTAAAAAAGTTAGAAAATTGAAAATAGATATTAGAGAAAAAAAATTCTATGTAGAGAAGAGATGAGAATGRTGTGGATGCGAGTGAAAATGCTCCCCTCGTTTTCGGTCTGAGAGACGTTCTCGAGAAAAATTATCAGTTTTATAATTGTTTTTAATTATTTTTAGAATTTAAGTATAAAAAAGTGTAATAAATATATATTAATTATTTAAAAAATGGAATCAGGGACGGGGACRGAGTCGGGACAGGCATTTCCTATTTTTGGGGTCCAACCCTGCAGAAATTTTTGTCATCCCGCAATGTAGAGACATGAAAATACAAGTTTAGAGAGATGTAAATAAACTTTTAGAAGATAAGTTTTAGAGAGATAAATAAAAAAGATTTAGAAAAAAATAGTGATAGAAAAGTTAAAGACAAAAAGAGAAAAATTTTAGAGAAAAAAATTAAAGTGGAGAAAAAAAGATATGTTAAAGAAAAAAATGAAGTTATAAAGAAAGAGAAAAATAATTTAGAGATAAAAAAATATTCAAAATGTAATTTTTAGACAAAATAAATAGATACAGAGATAAATAAATGTTATAGTGAAGAAAATTGAACAAGACAATAAGATATACTTTTCAGAGGGAAAAAAAGATTACAAAGGGAAAGAAAAGTTATAAAAGACGAAATTTTAGAAAGAAAAAAAGTTAGAAAAAATATTAAGTTCTTAGAGAGAGAAATGAAACTGTACGTTAGAAGAAAAATAAAAAATAAAAATACAGAAAATTTTGGAGAGAGACAAATAATAATAAATATTCAAAATATCAAAAATTTTAGTGATAGAAAAATAAATTGTGTAGAAAGAAATATAGAAAGAAACAAATTTTAGAGTGAGAAATAATTTTTTTAGAGATAAATATGAAAAATAAAAAAAAAAGTTGCGTATCAGAAGAAAACAATCAGATTTTGAAAAACATAAATCTGTTTTTGAAAACGTTTATTTTTATTTTTTAATTTACATACATAAAATT
>NW_019104840.1:5981-19273 GCF_001995035.1 Momordica charantia | reverse complement strand
CCCCTCTACAATGATTTGTTTCAGGTGAAGGACTCGTGGGTGACCGTGGTGATGGGACGGAGGAGACCTGACGAGCGAGGACCATAGGCTGCTTAGTTTTCATGTTTAGTTTAATTCATTGGTTAGGGCCTGATGTTGTGACCAATAAACGGTTTATTTGCATTTGAATAATTGAGAGATTTTTCCCTTGTTGTTAGTTTTGCTTCGGGATAGGTGCCTATTTCAATTTTATTCCATTTGTTTAGATTCATATAGATTGAATAATAACCTTGCCTCGTGAAGTGGTTCACGAATGTTGTTGAATGTTATTCCATGAGATTGATTTATCGTWAAATTGATGAGGATTGGAACTTGATTTTATAAGTTTGTGTGCATAGGAAGTTGGCAGGATGTAGCCGGGGTTAAATTTGATTAGTTGGGTAGTTAATGTGACCTAGAGGTGTGCGGAAAATTCTGGGTCGTTACAAAGGCACCGTCAACTAAACGAAGTAAAGKCCAATATTGCCTTTTCCACAGGGATCATGACCATGCAACCCATGATTATTTTGACCTCAAGGAAGAGGTGGAAGGGCTCATCCGAAGGGGGTACCTCAAAAAGTATGTAGAGGACCCTAAAGCGACACAAAACGGCGAGAGCGACAAGTCACCTGCTCGAGAGATTCGAACTATAATGGGAGGCCCAATAGAGARAGAATCTGGGAGAAAAAGAAAGAAAGATGTGCGAGAAGCTAAGGCGAACCTCGGACAGAATGAGGTCTACCATGCGTATGTTGCGGACCAGTCTGCGACGATCAAGTTTTCAGAGGACGAGGCGACTCACCTCTTCCACCCTCATAACGATGCACTGGTTATCACCCTGAGATAGCAAATGTGAGAGTGTATCGAATTTTGGTGGATGGGGGTAGCTCAGTAGATATCATCTCCTTGAAAGCCTACAAAGCCATGGATTTAGGAGAAAAKGTGCTTAAGAGCAGCCCAGCACCACTGATAGGATTTGGAGGGGAACGGGTCGTTCCCGAGGGGAGAATAGAGTTGCCTGTAACGTTCGAAAGTGGGCCAAAAAGTGTCACCAAGATGGTGGACCTTTTGGTCGTTGACTACACATCCTTCTACAACGCAATATTGGGAAGACCGACGATGCATATGCTCAAAGCGATACCATCCACATACCACCAGTCCATGAAGTTCCCAACACCGGGTGGAGTAGGAGAGATTAAAGGAGAGAAACGAGTGTCGSGGGACTGCTACTATACTTGAATGAGGGGAACCTCAAGACTTCTACTAAGGGTGGCCGTTGATCTTTCCTTTTTCTCTTCTAGTGTGGTTGTTTTTCTTTTCTACTTTTAGCAAGATTTCCAATTATTGTTTCTTTTATTCAATAAAGTATCCATTAGCTTGGTTCCCTATCAACTCTGTCTTYTAAATCCAAAACTGGATGCCAAGCGACTTTGATAAAACACCTTGCCTCGTCTATAAACATACTCTCAAAGGGTATCGACAATACACTGCCTCGAGAGTAGGGGCAATAGGTCATGACCGACTACTTGGCGACACAAGCTTGGTAAAACCAGCTCGAGCCGAACATGCCGAGAAAACAAGCTCGAACCGAACAGGCCGAGCAGGGCTCGGGTCCGACCACTGGTCGACGCTGACCAGGTGCAATGGGGCAGAAATCTACGTTAATCGACAATTTTGAAAGCAATCGACAATTTTGAAAGCAGAAACGTTCCTTTCTTCTGTTACTTGGGGTGCGATGAGGCACGAATCTACATTAATCGACACATTTGGAAAGAACAATTAAACAAATCTCAACACGGCCAAACCAGAAGCGGGTCGATTGACCTAGCACGGTTAAAACATGAGATGGAGTAGAAATCCAAAACGACAAGCAGGTATAAAACCATTGGCTATGGCCAAAGGGTTAGAAACCTATGAAAATGAAAGCAACAAAGTCAACTCCATCAGAGTTAGAGCCGTAAGCCAATAATTATTGGTAATAGAAGGTTAATTGATAATTCGAAAAAGAAATACAAGCGAAGATAGTGACAAAGCACATAAAAGTCAACCGGATGCTAAACATAGTAAAGCAACTCACTACCCTCTCAAGCTACCCTATTACTCGTCGTCGTCGTCATCCATGTCGTCAGGAGCATCACGCTCGGCTCTAAAACGCTCCGGGAGGAATAAAAAGTCAATGTTAGGGTGCTGGGTAGAAACCTGGSGAAGAGACCAGGAAACGCCGCACTCCATGACAGAATTTTGCAGGTCGATGTACTCTTGAGTTTTTCTGAATTCTCCAGCCAAGAATTCAGAGTTAGAGAGCCGAGCATTGGCCTCGTCAAGCCTCATCTGCAGGTTGGCCAGCTCATCTCGAGATTTTCTCTTCTCCGTTTCCAACTCGCGTTGGGTACTCTCCAGAAGGCTRTTGGCTTGGTTCAAGGAAGAAAGAGTCTGTTCCAACTCCTCCCGAGGGGCATAGTGGCAGCAGAGGTGGTTAATTTCATCAGCAACCTGACCCAAGAATACCACCAGACGATTGAAAACCTGCCAATGACAGAAATCGACATTAGGAGAAAATGCTATGACAAATACTTGAAGCTACAAAGCGCTCACCTGGTGGAGATCGCTAAGGCACGTACTGATGYTGTGCTGAGGATTTGACAGGCCAAAATTTGACCCGCTCGATGAGTCGCCAAAGACTAAATGCTCTTTCCAGGTAAGTTGTCCCGTCAGCATCAGCATTATACGGGCCAGAGAAAGGGAAGATTGAAGCTTGAGAGGAGCTCCCTGGATGACCTCGAGGGGAGGACGGGATAGACGTCCCATGAAGTTAGGTAGAACGCCTCGGAGCTGTCGGAAGCATRGAAGATCGAGCCTGTTGTGAAGGGAGTCCCTCCTCGGTCAAATCAGTCACTTCGATATCCGAAGCCCGACTAGAGCCGACCCTCAAACTTCGAGCGTTTCGACGRCGTTCTCTTTCGTACAAGGAAGCACTCCATCTCGACATTTTTACAAATAGAGATAAAGGTAAAAAGCGACTTTCATGAAAAACGAAGAGAAGATTTCGACAAAAACCTGGAGAGTTACGAGGGGGAGCCAAGCCAAAATCCACTAAGTTTTGCTCCGTAACCAAATCTGGGCCCCAACGCTTGATACTCGGTAGCTGGATAACGGTATGATAAAAAGTGGGCGCCTCGACGGTAAGCTCACAATTGCGAGAAACTGCCAACAAGGAAAAGAAATATCAGAATCGATATCTACGAAAGTCCCGATAGAGCTCGGAAGCTACTTACCCAACTCCCTACACTCGGTTGGGACGGGAAAATACAACCATCTCTCGTCACGGGCTAACCAATCACCACCGACAAAGAACCATTTGTTCTTCTAATGCTTCACTGAAGAGGGACCCATATCTAGAACCTGGTTCCGGGAACTAACGTAAAAATGAAAGTTATCCTCGGGGTTGTGTTTTAGGTAATAAAGCGACATAAAGTCCGCGGCGGTTAGAGGTTGCTCGCCCCCGAGGTACGACCACAAAATAAAGCAACTAATCAAAGTAGACCACCCATTCGGGACAATTTGGGAAGGAGCTTMTTGATTAAAAGCTAAAAAATCTTGAAGGAAAAGAGGCAACGGTAGGCGGACTCCAAATTGGAACATCGCTGCATAAAATACAACTTCACTGGGAAAAGAACGGTCAATACTCTCTCCCGGATTCGGAAGACGAAGGCTAACTGAATTCGGGATACGGTATTTCGAACTCCCTCACCGTAAGAGTGGAGTTATCCACCCAAAACGGACGATAGGATTGAGATTCCGACAAAGGATGCGACGATGACCCATCATCCGAGGACGTCCATTCGAAATTAAGGCCAGCAATGAAGAGAAAATACAACAAAAAACAAAGCAAATAAAGGAATACCTTGTAGGGAGGTTGACAAGAAATGGGGAGGATGAAGGGGTTTAAATAGCCCTTAGCTCAAGGTGCGGTTCTCGGTCCGGAGGTCTTTACCCAATGAACCGAGGCGTGCTCGACTCGGTATCCAACACCCCCGTGACTTCTCGGCACGGTACCCAACACTCCCATGAGTTCTTGGCTCAGTACCCAACACCCCCGTGACTTCTCAGCTCGGTATCCTACACCCCATGACTTCTCRGCTCGGTACCCAACACCCCGTGACCCCAAGGTCACGGGTCTACTGTAGATGTGACAATTGCATGGAAGGTTGCCTCGGGTCTTGCAAGGAAAGGGAAAATCGACATGCAACTTTCTTGTGTCTCGTGAAGATGAGACAACTCACTACGACTAGGGTGCCACGGGTCCCATAACGATTCGACAACTCAATCGGTTCGGGCCACGATCCTTGGCCGTTAGACCGAGACATTCTCGGCACGGACCCCGAGGAACTTGCATTCTCCTTGATCATGAGCCTGACATGAAAAGATAACACGACAAAAGCTATACTCCCAATGAGACCAAAAGCATCGCATTAGGTTTGGCTACGGAAGGTTCTGGAACTACTTCACGGCTATAAGTAGCGGTCCAACCCTAGAGGTAAAGATCATCTGAAGTTTACTACTTTCACAACATTCTCTTGCTAACTTAGACATCGGAACCCRTGTGACTAGGGTCACACCGGTCTAGTTCGATTTGGTTTTCAGGTATTAGYCTCGAATAATCAAGTTAGGTGTGTGCGAGGAGGAGAACCGGAGGACCGAAATCCACGCATCAACAAAAGGTAACATTTCAGTTTAATATTGCTTACGACTCACCGATTATTTGCCATTTTTCCTGATTGGCCTCTGGTTGATGTTCTTCTGCCTTCTTGTTTTCTTGTWTAAGCACGGCTGCAAGCTTTTTTTTTCTTTTCCTATTCTATTGTTTCAGCAACGAAACAATATGAAAATTAAGAAAAATATGCTCTGCTTCATCCTCAGATGAATAATGTAATGGTATATTCTTCTTCTTGGGGTTGAAAACCACTTGTTTGGTCCCAACTTTAGTTGTCCTTTGTAGTTTATAACCACCTCATGTTATTCAATCTACTAAATTTGAGGGACCCAATTAAAGTGATTTTTAACTTTATTTTAGGAAATGAAAGTTATGCCATGCTATGAATTAGCTTACCAGTATTAATGCTACCGTATTATATTCAAGTGATTGTTTTTTTTTTTTTGGTTAAAATACACTTAGCATAGGTTTTTATAATCACTAAATTTAAAAAACTTTCAAAAAGATCTTTGGAGTCAAACTGAGATGTAGAAGTTTGAAGTATTAATGGCATTTGTGCCCTTTTTTTTTTTAACCAAATACTTAGATTTAAAAAAATCGTGCGTGAGAAGTTTCTAAGTGGAGAATCTATCAAATAGTGATCCTCGAATCAGCCGCCAATGGTCGCCCCAGACAATGTAGAACTCCAGATGATGAGGGCCTGTTAAAGCTAATTTTCATCATCTTTCTCATAACCAACTTGAACTGTTTTCTCATCACAAGAGCTCAGATCTTCAGTTAATTCAAGAAAATTCCCATTTTTAGCAACATTATCATCCTCATGAACAACCCCTTCTTTGGCACGTGGAGATTTGGCGGTTCCCGATGACATATTCCGGCGATTGAGCATCAATTTCCCCCCCAGAAATCAAATTCCCCTTCTGGGCATAATCCAAATCCTCCCAATTTGGTTTAATCAGCGAGAACAATCGATTCTTCAAGCTCTCCCCACAGCAAGAACAAAGCCTCGAATTCTGACACTAAAAGAAATTTGACAAAAACTTTTTAGAGCCACTCTGGTCGAGGATCAAACGGTTAGTTTTTAAAACATAATAGAAATCTAAGCTCCAACTGAGGGACCAAAATACTTTTTTTTTTTTGGATAAACCCTATTATCTATTATTTTTTTCCTGTTATGTCAGGCTCTTCTACACCTATTAGTTTTCTTTTTRTCGTCAAAGTTTCCAATTGGATTTTTTGCGCCTCTGTGCTTATCTCGTATATATATATATTTTCTCTCTTTAGTCTTAATTCAATAGAATTGTTTCCTACATCTACCTTATTAACTAATTCAATTTTTTGTAATTTAATGAAAATRTGTAGGTTTTCAAACAACAATCAACCCCAATCAATCCTTCTTCGGGTATCTTTCTAGTTTCTTTTGTTGCTCCCTTGTGTCTTATTATTCGATTCAATAGAATTTTGTTGAAACATTTGCATTCYGATATTTAGAACCAAATCTCTGATTGTTGAACCATTTTCATGCATTCTTGAYTAATTTASAACCAAATCTCTAATTTTTGGATCATTTGCATTCTTTGATTAATTTATAATTAACACAAGTTTATAATTTGTTTGTTTATGACTTTATGTTAGTAGATATCGAAAAAATGGTAATGTAACCAACAATTTCAAAAGCACTAGTTTGTGAAAGAAGGCTATTTAGGACCATCAAATGAGATATTTTTTGTGATCCATTGTTCATGAGATTAATTTAGCATCTTCTCTTACTTATTCTTGGTTAAAGTTGAATTAATGAAAAGCACATTTTTATCTTGATTTTAGTGAGTTTATTGTTAAATTTAATTAGGAGTCAGGTTTTGGGTTATATCTCGTCATTTTCTAATGTCTTTTACTCATTTAATCTTTCATTGTAATTTGGTTAATGGTTGTTTTATTGCCCCTTGTTTTGAAGCCTAACGATTGAAGAGGAAAAAAAAAGAAAAGCATGTTGCGAGGTGTTGTTGCTGTAGAATCAAAATCTCTTCTTCCCTCGTATATTTTACAGTTTTCTTAGTTTTTGTTATCTCTTTTGAGTGTTTTCTCATCGTGAACATTTTAGGGCTTGCAATGGATTCTGGTACCTTTCATTTTCTATTTTTACACTTTATTTTCAGCATGAACTAATTCTTTTAGGCTAGAATTTATGGAGCCATAACTCTATTTTAGGGTCCTCTTGTTATGTGAATGCTAAGTGGTGTAGTTTGTTTATGTGTGCTTCATGTTGTTTTCCTTYTTACGAGTTATCAACTTAGGATTGAATATTAGCTTGTTTTAATATTGAAACAGTTGAAATTAGTGGATTTAACATAAGGAATACAAATAGGTTCATGTCTTGCTCTGGGGATAATTTCAAGGGTATAGGACATATACTTTTGGCTTGTAAACTTTGAAAAATTTAGCTAATCCAATGTTATAAAGCTAGGTTTTCATAGACATATGTTAAACTTTACTTAAGAATTGGAATTTGGGAATTAGATATAATTTTCGGGCATTTATTTWKGATTTTTCCCTTACTACACACAGTGCAGTTTTGATGCATAATGTTATAGCATCGCATAGCAGCTGAGGCTTAAAAAAATAGTAGTGAAATTCCATAAATTACAGTAATGTACTCAATCAATTATTGTCTTAACTGTTGTCAAATTGTGGCTTCATAGTCTAAAGATTATTAGAATTTAATTTCCTTGCGCCGAGCTTGCAATTAAATTTGTTATTACAAATAGCTTAATTGCATTGAATAGCATTTGGTTGGGTCTCCATTTTATCAAAATTTCATTAATCAGTCCTCCTAGTGGATTCACTACTTACTACCTACAATGGCGTATGCTTGCGTAGTGAATTTTTGCTCATCGAGTTTTTTGCATCGTTTCTAGAGAATGAGTTTTTGCAATTTTGTGAAATTGAGTACTTTCTATTTACTATTTTTAGTTTTTTAGTTTAGAACACAAAATTTTACTGGGTACTTGTGTCATGCCAGGTGTAATTGGTTTACATACAAAACGGAACAAAGAAGGGTAGACACTTCCATTCTACTTTTATTTTGTTGTACTTATTGAAAGCCCTACAAGCCGATTAACAATAATAATATAAACCGACTAGTTTTAAGCTTATAATCGTTAGGTGACGTCTACATACCGGTTAACGACATCCATGATATCATTATTGAGATGATTTCTTAAGGGGTTTATTAGACACACCATGCTCTTCGAATAATCAATTACGATCAATATCCAATGAGATCTATGAATTGAAATTACAAAACAAGTTAAAATAGGCACACTAAGCACAATAGTTATACAAATGATGAGGACTTACACACTATTGTATGGAAAAAGAAGCAATTGACCTGACTCCATTGACATAAGTCTTTTTGTCAAACTTTCTGTTAGTGATTCTTTCAACAGATTGGATATGTCGAGAGTGATCCASTATCTAGAAATTTATACAAATGTGATGCATCTTGCTTCACCAGCTTATTGTATAAGTATCTACAAAATAAAATAAAAGTCAAACATTAGCAATATGACAATTTACTTGTACTGATGATCTCATTAGAAGTCACGACACTTACATGATATAGGCATCTATGCAAGGATCTGYTATTGGCTTATATCACAAAAAGTTTGTACAACATCCGTCCATATCTTACAAACGAATCTGTTTTACAAAAGTTTTATCTCCTTCATGTAGATAGTATTATGCAAGAAGCTTCACTTTCTTAGATCTTTTCATGGTGATGGCTTAATTAGCTCTAATTCAGAAGTTGGATAAAAAATTCATCTATAGCATAAAAAATATACATGGATGAAAACTACAACAAAATTCAACTATAAAACATGAACTTCAATCTTCCTTTAAACTCCGGGATAATGAAGTTGAAGGAGAAACCACTAATAATGAATCAAAGCTCTAAATGATGCAACAAAATCCAACATACAACAAAAATTTCATATCTTTCCCTATATTTAATTTCTCATTCTTTTATTAGCTCAATTTCTACACATTATGTTTAGCTTTTCACCTTTCATTTAATTCCTCAATTGTACAACAAAACTCATGCTTCCCATTCTTTTATTAACTTCATTTCTACCCATTATGTTTTCTTTCTAAATCTTTCATCTTCTTTTTCATATATTCCCCTACATTTGCCTATTCTATTCATGCTCCCCCATTTAATACAACTTACATAAAACTTATCTCTTCCATTCTTTTATTAACCTCATTTGTACATGTTACGTTATCTTTTCAAATCTCATCTTCTTTTTCATATATTACCCTACATTTGCCTACTTCTTTTTGGAAAACTCTTCAATCTCCCCTATTCAGCAACACTATCCGACTTTCAAAAGAAGTTCACATTGATGTTCTTTTTATTTTTCAAAATAAAATAAGATAAATAGCACAAGAGAGATGAAGAATAATGCTCAAAGCAAACACATAATAGTTACTAGAACAGTATTTTTTTATTTTCCCAAAATCATACCAAAATGTTGTTGCTTGCTTGTTGCCAAAGGAGACACCCAGTTATGACGCCTTCAAACCAGATGTTGAAACGAAATTGAAATTAACCCTAACTCTAATCTTTGAAAAAATAAAAAATAGAGAAAAGATTGATACCTAAAATAGATTGAGGGAGAAAACCCAAAAGAGATTGAGCGAGAAAAAACCTGTTAATAGCTTATAAAGAAGTGAGGTCGTGGGTCTCGTCAGAGTAGGTTGTCTTCTTGCGACCGTCAGTGTGAGGTACGGGTTGAAGAACGAGAGCTAGGGAAATGAGATGAATGATTGCCTGCGAGAGGGGAAGAAAAAAAGGTATAGACGAGCGCGATGGAGAAGGTAGAGAGGGAGAGAAATCGTGAGAGATGGGGCTGGGGGTGCTCGTTGGATGAATATACAAAGCGGGAGAGAAATTTGATTTTGTGAGGAGTGAATCATGGCCATGGGTGTAGCAAATTCCAACAAATTAGCTTAAAGATCCTTAAATCGACTTCTTCTTTTTTCTCTTATTTCTTTTTTCCAAGATTTCACATTTTTAAGCAGTAATTAAATCTTTTTGGATGGAAGGAAACAAATCTATGGAAAATTTTGTTATTGAAATATATAGATAAAATGAAAAAAGTTAGAAATAAAATTTGCAATTATTTGGAATCAAGTTCCAGTTTAAATAATCCTTATTTGGAGACGGGCACACTTGCGCGAAAAGTTACCCATTTTTTAACTAATTTTAATTATGTTTAGAATTTAAAAAATTATAAAGTGTAATAAATATATTAATTATTTTAGAATTATTATTTACTAGTATAAATAATTAGTTTTAAAAAGTACTTCATATTTTATTCACAGTTTAGTAAATATGTTAATAAAATAGATATTAACTATTTAAAAAATGGATTTGGAGACGGTGATCGGGGTCGGGACATGCATTTCCTATTTTTGGAGCGAGGACCCGACCCTGTAGAAATTTTTATCATCCCTAATATAGAGACATGAAAATAGAGAGATGGAAATAAACTTTTTAAAGAGACATTTTAGAGAGTTGATAGAGAAAAACTATTTAGGAAAAAAATAGTGAAACGAGAAGTTAAAAATAAAGAGATAAAAATTTTAGAGAATTAGTAAAGTTGAGATGAAACATTGTTAATGAGGAAAAAAATTAGAAAGAAAAAGAAAAAATTGTGGTGAGAAAAAAAATTAGAGATAAAAACAAGATTTGAAATATATATTTCAGAAAATATATATATATATATAAATACAATGAGAAATAAAAGTTACAGTAAAAGAAAATTAAATGAGAAAAGAATATATAATTTTAAGAAGAAAAATAGATTGGTAATAGAAAAARTTATAAAAAATGAAATTTTAGAGAGAAAAAGTTTGGAAAAATATTATATTTTTAGAGAGAGAAATGAGAGTGATCTGTTAGGACAAAATGAAAAATAAAAAGTAAAAATAAATAGAGATAAAAATTTGAGAGAGAGAAAAAACTATTAGAGAGAAATGTAAGAAGAAAAATTTTTTTAGAGTGAGAAATAAATTTGTTAGAGATAAATATGTCAAATAAAAAAAAGTGGAGTATCAGTAGAAAAATGAGATTATGAAGAATAGAAATATGTTTTTAAAAACTATTTTAAAAAAAAATTACATAGAATTTGAAAATTGTTTTTGAAAAACAGAAAATTGAATTGATTATCAAACCGCCCTATTTTTCAAAAATTGAAAACCAAAAACAAAATACATAGAATGAAATGGTTATCAAACGAACCTTAATTTATATAAACACACAAGAACAAAATCAATACTAAATAAGTTTATTCAGCATAATTACTCACACCTGACTGACTTATGCAAGTTATGATCGCTTGGATATTCGTRGGGACCGAATCGAACTATTAGAGATAGCCAAGACACATATTTAATGTTTAGTGGACCTTAATTACTCTCATATCTAATCTGCTTGAGATATCAACTTAGTCGACCAACAACTCTTACATTGGCCGCCTAAGTTAGTTTCAACAGGCGCAATTCAATAATGRAATCTCAACCTATAAATAGAGACCTCTTGCCTAATTTTTAGGTTTATATCCTTATCCTGCATTCGTCTCAACTCGTCCATAGAGTCAGTTCTCATTGGTGATCTTCATAGACTTGATCAAATTTTTCATGAAACAATATTTTACCTTGAAAACATATGGCATTACAGATGGGACAGACACATCAGACTCATTTGAAGCTAAACAAACCAACAAAAATTCATAATAATTGTCCCATCTGACTCATTTGAAGCTAAACAAACCAACAAAAATTCATAATAATCACAGAACATAAGAAAAACTCACTTTATCCACGAACAAAAAGATCTATAATAAAAGAAAAAAGTATTTCGAAATGGAAAACAAACGTGTGAAACCTTTTGTGACGTTTTAAGTTTCATGAAATCTTGAAATTTTACTATCTTTGGTGACGTTAAAAAATCGTCATAAAGTACCAAAAATTCTGCAGCTGTAAATATCTGTTGTTTCACTTAAAAAATGAGTTCAATATTTTACAACATTTTTTAAATAGGATAAAAATTGTAAATTACATATTCACTTTTCGTGACATAAAATGTCATAAATGAACAAAAAAAAATATGAGTATAAATAGAGAATGATTTATAAGCCAAAAACACGGCTCGCTATTTCATAACGTTTAAGAAAACGTCACAAATGACAGCAAATTCGTAAGTCTTCATGTTTTCCTGCAAAAAAAATCGCTCCCATTTCATGATGTTTTTCAAACGTCGCGAAAAGGATTGCAAGCCAGTCTTTTCYAGCCAAAAAATGGGTCACACTGTCACGGAAAATGTAGTTTTCCAACTTACCGTGACGTTTAAAGAATGTCACAAAAAGCCAAAACATCTGRGTTTCTTGCAAAAAATGAGCCTCATCTTTTTGTGATGTTTCTTAAACGTTACCAAAAATATAGATTTCCAACTTTTYGTGACGTTTAAAATGTCACGGAAAGCCAAAAAATTTTGGTTTTCCSACAAAAAATAAGTCTCATGTTTTCGTGATGTTTCTTGCATGTCACGAAAAAATAATTTTACATTTTTTAAACGTCATGAAAAAACCAGAAATTTGAAGAACTTTGTCTTTTCTCGTCAAAAACGCGCTTCTCTTTTTTGTGACATTTATTAAACGTCACAGAAAACGTTTTTCTGATGGAAAATATACATTCATGCACAGCGAAAGCGAGTAATGATCGAAATAACAATCTAGATGCATATTACAACCTAGGATTTAACATGCATGATCATACATTATGATGCTTAGAGAAAGGTAGAGAAAATTACTTACCTTTGTATCTTTTCAAATTTCTTCAAATAGCTTCAATAATGACCACCAAGAGGTCTTTCTAGCTATTCTCAAGGCTTGGAATAGAGTGGTGAKACTATTTTTTGAGAGAAATATGGAGTTAAAAAGAGWTATGTAAGCTTTCTCAAAACCATCAAATGACCAAAGGTTCCAAGAGTTTTCAATGTTTAAACAAAGGTCTCTTAAATAGGCAAATTACATGCAATTATTGCATATCAAAGTTTACCAAAAGCTTACAACACATATTTCACTCATGTATGGCATGACTAAGTGTCAAAATGCATGTCTAAGTTCACCAAAAGCTTACAACACATACTTCACTCATGCATGGCATGTCTAAGTTCACCAAAAGCTTACAACACACATTTCACTCAGGCATGTCATGGTTAAGTGTCAAAAAGTGAATTTTTTGAGATTATTTAAATATTTCACTCAACAAGTTAGTGGAATTTTCCACCAACTTGGTTAAAAACATTATTTTAATCTTCTTAATCAACTTTTGACTTTCTCTGGTCAAAGTCAACTATTTGACTTTTTTCGAAATCTGACTGTTTGACAAAATCCATGCCCCCGATTATGAATCCACATTCATAATTTTAATATTTAAATCCTATTTAAATATTTTGACCAAATTTCTCAATTGATATCATATATCAATTACTTAA
>NW_019104839.1:128799-142094 GCF_001995035.1 Momordica charantia | reverse complement strand
GGAATGGTGTTAATATAGAAGTGTTTGATTGTTGCTGAATATAGTATATTATTGCTTTCCAAGTTAGTGTTGAGTTATTCTAAAGTAGAGAGGCCATGTTGGAATTTGTACTTGTTTGATATACTCTTAAATAATTGTGTTGTGAGTTTAAGGTTAGTTCTTAAGTTAAGTTTTAGAAGATCATGATGTTGAAATTAGTTTTACTTAGCATATTAGTTTTTGAGTTTCAATAATATTGAGAATTATTTTCTGTGAATAGGTTGGAAGGAGATATATTGATTGATTAGTTTTGAGTTATATTCTAAAGTGGAGAGGGTCATGATGAAATTTGTACTTACTCTTGATTATTTGTGTTTTTTGTTAAGTTTTTATAGAATATGTTGGAAGGGAGAACCCTCGACCTTCTCGTGAAACCGACGCAAACCTTGCTCCATTGCTGGGGGAAGGGGAGCAAACGACCACGTACGGGAGGCACGAGCGAGACCCAACGGTGAGGAGCAATTTCCGGCGGCAGAGAGCGACAATCGGCGGCGGCGGCAGCGAATATACAGCGGTGGCGACAAATAACGAAGGTTCCTTTTATCTCCCTCATATTCGTTCGTTTTCATCTTCTTCTAGTTTGATAAGTAATTTTGTTGTGGTTTGAGTTTAGGTTATTCATCGATTTGGCTTTTTTTCATCTATATTGTATGAATGAGTTTGAGTTTGAGTTTCTGTTTAAGTTTGAGTTTGTGTAGTGGGTAATTGAAATTTGTTCCACATCTGAGCTTGTGTAGTATATATATATGTAGAACAATTTCTCTTCTCTTTGCCTTTTGAGTTCTACAAATTTTGTTGTTGCTCGATTCTTGAAAAGTAGAAGAAGAAGATAAAAAAAAAAAAGATTCTTGTGGAATTTTGAGAAACAAGGGCTTTGTGTTGCCTTCCATGGCTGCTGTTTTGAAACTCTCATTTCTTCTTTGAATCTTGTCTCATCAGATTTTATACTTTTTT
Organism: Momordica charantia; assembly: GCF_001995035.1. The sequence continues at coordinate 141,101 of NW_019104839.1, read as the reverse complement.
TTATTTCTTTTCATCTCTTATCCTTTTGTTTTGCTCTCAGTTTCTCAACACTCATATTTGTTCTCAAATCCACCCTTACAAGATTTTCCTCAAATCCACCTCTTTGTACATTTATGTGTTTATATATGATTTGTCATTATATTAGTATTATCTTTCTTTTTCTTTTTTTGTAGTTTAATACAAAAAGTGCCTATGAACAAGAAGAAATCGACGAAGTTCGAATAGAATGGGCATCTTTTGTTGGACGATTTGTGTAGTACCTATGGATTCATTAGTTGTGTTTATTTGATGTAAGTATTTGGTTCAGACTACTTTCTCTGTAGTAATTGGTAGATTAGAAATACTTTGTCTTGTTTATAATATGTAGAAGTTTGAAGTTGGAAGTTTGAAATGTACTGCATAACATATTAGTTTTGGATTATTATAGAAGTATTTGACTGGATGATGCTGAAGTCTGGATTCTTATGCTGAATGTAGTTTTGTTGGAGGGACGGGCGGTCCCATTTGTTCTTGTGTGGAAGGGTGTTTATATAGAAGTGTTTGTTTTGTTTATAACCATGCTAGTTTTGAGTTATTCTAAAAGTGGAGAGGTTATGTTGAAATTTGTACTTTTGATTATTTGTGTTTTGAGTTTAAGGTTAGTTTTTGAGTTAAGTTGGAAGGAGATATATTGATTGGTTAGTTTTGAGTTATATTCTAAAGTGGGGAGGTCATGATGAAATTTGTACTTACTCTTGATTGTTTGTGTTTTTATTAAGCTTTTATAGAATAGGTTGGAATTGAGAGATATATTGTTGGCTAGTTTTGAGTTATTCTAAAAGTGGAGAGGTTATGTTGAAATTTGTACTTTTGATTATTTGTGTTTTGAGTCTAAGGTTAGTTTTTGAGTTAAGTTTTAGAATAGATATTGTTTTATAATGGATGAATGTGTTAAAAGTTTTAGTTGCATATTCAGATATTATCATAGGTGTGAAGGAAATATATATAGTTGGTTAGCCATGTCTGGGCAACCAACTATTTTTTTAATTTATTTATTCACGAAATAATGATGGTCAATATCTGTCACGAAATATAATCATTCAATGACGCACATATCGATGTAGATACAGTGACATACAAACAATGTCACACAAAAGATGACGTACAAAAAATGGCGTACAAACAATGTCGCACATACAATGACGGTCACAAAACAAGGACAGTCATAAAGATGTAGGTCGTCACCCGTCATGGTTATTCTTTCATGACGGCACGTCCGTCATGGAAAACACTATACATGACTGGCAATGCCCGACCTTAAAAGGGTCGTTTCATGACGGCCATGTCCGGATGGAAAGAAAATATACATGACGGGCAATGCCCGACCTTAAAACTATCCGACATGAATGGGAAACAAGAACACTCGTATAGATGTCGGTCAGTGACCGACATGGTTAATGTTTAATGTCGGGCAATGCCCGTCATGAAATAGCAGATTTGTTGTAGTGATTCCTTGAGATCTCTATCCCAAGAATTTTTCGACAGGTCCAAGGTCCTTCATATCGAATTCTTTACTCAATTCTGCTTTAATTTCAGCAATCTCATATAGCTTGAATGATGATATTAACATATCATCAACAAACAAAAGGAGATAGACACTAACATTTTCAGAAGTTGTTTTGATATAGACACAACTATCGTATTCATACCTTTTAAAGCCACATTTTAGTATAAAATTATCAAATCTCTTATACCATTGCCTTGGTGATTGCTTAAGGCCATAAAGTGACTTTTTTCGTTTACACGCTAAGTGCTCTTTCCCCTTTTCTATAAAGCCTTGGGGTTGTTTCATATGTATATCCTCTTATAACTCTCCATATAAAAAAGCTGTGGTAACATCCATTTGTTCGAACTCGAGGTTGAGATGAACTACCAAAGAGAGTAATACACGGATTGAGGAGTGCCTCACCACTGGAGAAAAGACTTCACTGTAATCTATACCATGAGTAAACCCCATCGCTACTAATCTTACTTTAAATCTAGGACTATTTTGCCCGCTGACACTCGATTTTATCTTGTATATCCAGTGGCAATCAACTAATTTATGATCGTAGATTTTTCACTTAATTCCCAAGTACCATTTCTGTACAAAGAAGCCACTTCTTCAGTCATAACCTTAAACCATTTTTCACTGTGATCAGAATTTATTGCTTCATCATAAGTAATTGGTTCATTACCAAAAACATGATTAGAACAATTTAAAGCGTAGGAAGAAGTAGCATTATGATCAATAGCTAAGCTAGATTGATCAAATATGGATGGAGGTATAGTGACTCTTCTTTATCAGTCTCTTGCCAATTGATAATTGGACAATTGAGAGTCCCCGAGGTGGATTTCTTTCATCCATATCCCCTCCCCAATCAGCGTCCGAGTAGCCTTCTAATTCCGAATTGTTTCCTTGATAGCACAACGAATATTTCACAGGGCCTTTGAGATACCGAAGTACTCTCTTAACAGCCTTCCAATGGGGTTGGCCATGGTTTGACTTGTATTTTTGCTTACCATGCCAACGACAAAGCAGATATCTGGTCTCGTACACATCATAGCATGCATGAGGCTTCCAATAGCAATCTGGTAAAGAACTTTTCTCATGAGCTCTATTCCTCATGAGTCGTATGACACATTTTTCAACTTAAATTTATGCTTTTTGCAATAGGACTATCAATGGGTTTGCAGTCTTGCATATTAAATGTTTCAAGAATTTTCTAGATGTATTGGCCTTATGACAGGGCTAACATCCTTTTGGAGCGATCTCTTTCAATTTTAACTCAAAGTATATAAGCTGCCTCACCCATACATTTCATTTTAATGTTTGAGGATAACCATTCCTTAATRGCTAACACATACTCGTTATTCTTTCTAGCCAATAGTATGTCATCCACATATAGTGAAAGAATCACAAACATATCTTTATTTGTTTTGACATACACACAGTGGTCCTCAACGATCATATGAAAATCATTTAAGGCCATAAATTGACCTAATTAATTTACATACTTTATCTTGTTCTACTTCGGTAACAAAACCAATGGGTTTCTGCATGTAAATTTTTTCTTCTAATTCACCATTTAGAAATGTTGTGTTTACATAAATTTGATATAATTCTAAATCTAAATCAACGACTGTGGCTAGAATGAGTCTTATAGAGGTAAACCTCACAACAAGCCAGCAAGTCTCATCATATTCTATTTCTTCCTGTTGTGTTAATCATTTTGCTACAAGTCTGGCTTTATATGTATCAATAGAGCCGTCAACCTTGCGCTTAATCTTAAGAATCCATTTGTTACCAATTGCGTTGCGTCCTTTTGGGAGATTGACTAACTCCTAAACATTATTAACTTTTATTGACTCTATTTCTTCTTCCACTACTTTCATCCATTTCTCTCTATTGGGACATCGAAGAGCTTCCTGAACACTTCTCAACTCATCATCATCAAGTGTAATCATATAAATTTCATCGTCAAAACGATGTTTCGGTGTTCTACCACGATTACTACGTATTATTTGATAAAAGCAAATCATTTGGATTATAAAATCAAATTGGGATATCTCATGACTGATCTCACCTCTTCTTGTAAAATCATTCTCCAAGAAAGTAGCATCTCATGATTCAAATTTAGTTACTCTCCAACTTTCTCTCACCAATGATTAGACCCTTTGGAGTGTTCCGAGTATCTTATAAATATACTCTTTTACCTCTTACACCTAATTTTCCTTGTGGATGTCATGACTCATGTACATAAGCAACACAACCCCATGGCTTCAGACCACTAATGTCGGGTTTTCTACTAGTCCATAACACATAGAGTGTGGAAGCAACAGATTTGGAAGGCACATGATTAAGGATATAAGCAGCGATCAATAGAGCATCACCCCAAAAAATGATTGGCAATTTCTCTTGAGCCATCATTGCTTAACCATTTCAAGAAGAGTTCTATTTTTCTTTCAGCTACTCCATTATGTTGTGGTGTTCGAGCAGTAGTTAGCTGCCTTACTATACCCTTTTCGTCACATAACTGTCTAAACTGATTAGACAGATATTCACGCCCTCGGTCAGTTCTTAACGCCTTAACCTTTTTATCTACTTGATTCTCCACTAAGTTTACAAATTTTCTAAAACATTCCAATGCTTCAGACTTGCGGGAAATAAAATAAACACGATCATAACGTGTGAAATCATTTATGAGAGTGATAAAATATTTACTTCCATGTCTAGCCGTTATACTTATGGGTCCATAAATATAAGAACGAATTAATTGCAATGGAGTTTCAGCCCTAGTTCCCTTACCAATGGTTTTCTTGCCATTTTTCCCACTAGACAGCTTTCACATAAAAAAAAAATTCTATTTTGTCGAATTGATCTAGTAAATCTTCCTTAGCCAATCTAGCCATTCTATGTTGACCTATATGACCTAGTCTAGCATGCCACATAGTCATGTCAACATTCGCATCAATAGATGATGTTATAAGGGAAAAACTTGCATAATTGTAAGATATCATTTCAGCAACATTCAATACAATAAAACCATTGAAAATAAAACCATAACCATAATGTATGTGGTTCAAATATAGAGTTAACGAGTTTCCAGTCATAATAAAAGTGTAACCAAGTTTGAGAAGAACAGTAACAGAAAGCAAATTTCACTGAATATCAGGTACATACAACACATCACGTAGAAGTAGAGTGCGTCCATCCCGCATGTTCAACTCTCAAGAACCAATGCCCTTTACAGGCACTCAGGCATTGTTTCCTACATATAGCTACCTAGGTCCTGATAGAATTCGATGAAATTCCACATACACCCCACAATCTTTAGCTACGTGGTCGATTGCTCCTAAGTCTACAATCTACAAATGACGAGAGTCAGTCAATAAGACAGAGCTAGAAACACAACCTTCAGAAGTGAAAGAACAAATTTTAAATGTCTTGAATGTTTGTACCTTCTTGGGTTTAGTACACTCGCACGCATAATGACCCTTCTGGTGACAATCGTAGCACTTGATATTTACTTTCTTGTTTTTAGGACGAACCATGGGACGTTTACCCTTACCGTTTATTTTGACCTTTCTTGGGTTTCTTATTCTTGTGATCTCATTTTCCTTTAAACCTCCCTGATGTTTACGCTTATGCCCTTTGTTCCCATGTGAACTAGGGCAAGCCACATCGGCTTCAGCGTTGTCAGGCCTTGTTGTCTCTAGACGGTCTTCTTCCAATTCAAGATGACGTTGAAACATCAGTAAGAGTTAAAATTCCCTCATTATGGGTAAGATGCACCTTCATGTGTTCCTTGGGGAAGAGATCGAATAGCAGCTTGAACTTGTTGTTCATCAGTTAGGATATAACCAACTTCTTTCAGCTCACTAATCATATTAGACATCTCCCTCATGTGTTGTCTCATATTATGATTAGAGCGTTTTTTATAAGTATCAAACTTAATAGTAAGTTGCCTAACTTTGGTGATAGAGCTCCCACCAAATTTCAATTTAACGCTTCCCACATGTCAGGTCATAAGAGCGAAACTCACGCATGACATCATTGTCCATGCTGCTTAGCAAAGTTATGCGAGTAAGTGAGTTTTTCTTCTTCCAAGCGTTATAAGCCTCTTTATCCCTCCTATGTTGAGTACTATTGTCATCCTCATGCTAAGTTAACACATTTCTTAACACTTCTAGAGTCTTTTGCTCTTCCAGTACATACTGAATTTTCATGGCCCAAATCTCATAACTATCCCCATAAAGCTTTTCCCGTTTGTTCAATTGAACAATTATATTTTTTGAAGCAGATGTCATATTTTCAGAGTCGACAGGCCATAATAGCACATATATCAATTCACATGCATAACAAACTACCTCTTAATATTTTATAATTTTCAAATAAATTTTGTCATAATAATTTTGTTCAACATCGAGTCGAAGTTTCACTAAGTTTCCAAATCATCGTCAATGTTTAAACGAAATAATTATAGACAAACTTATCACATTGTAAAATAAACAAATACTTTACCCAAAAAGTATACGAGAATAATGAGACACAATCATCATTCAAATGCCTATAGTAAAACCCCGAAAATGGGCACAATTTTTTCATTTAGTATATATATCAGCAACAATACATACATAAACATGTACACGAAAACATTTACAATTGCATCCGACGAACATGAAATGAATTTTTAAAAATTTAATAAAGAACTGTTGGAATTTTGTGGTTGCAAACAACCATTCGTTTGTTTCGGTTGAGACAGATCATTTCTTCATAAATTGGGGCCTTATGTCTTTCTAAAGCAGCTCGTATACCGAGATCATAGACAAAAGCTTTGGTCACTATCTCGTAAAGGTCATCTCCACTGTGTCGACTCCAGACATTATCTAAGAAGGTCTTAAGGCACTCGAGAGGTAAGAGTGATCTTAAGACACTCAGTCTTTGATCATCTAGCAGTAAACCTCATTCTCAAATAATCATTTGAACTTGATTATTAACTTGAATTATATACAGAACTAAGTATATTAAATCCACTTCGTGACCCGGTTAAAAATTTATAAGGGATAAGTCTTCTATCATCTTATTCACTACAACCCTCCTAACTTTTGTCCTAGGGACCTTTGGTGTCTTTATCATCCTTGCCATATTTTCTATAACAAATACAGAAAAATAAATCACGAAGGTGATTATGACACAAAAAATAGGACAACATCACCCAAGAAACAAAGTAAAAACACGTTTTTAAACAATAAAACATAAATACTTGAAACAATCATATGATTTGCAAAGGTGGCAAGGGACATAGGGACATAAATGGTAAGTGACAGGTCAGGGGATCAATCTCGATAGAAAGCACTTCTTTTTATAATTTTATCTATATGGAACGAATCCATACTAGACAAGAACCTGACTCTGAATTCTTCAAATGCTGAAGAAATTGGAGACAATCCAACTCGGTTCTTTCTTTGTGTTTTTTACACCGAGTGGACACATTTTAGGCTGCTCCGCTACACATCTACTGTAACGGTCCAAAATTTTAGACAACTCGAAGTGGGGCACGTTACTAAAGCAACCTAAAAAGTTCCGCTTATATACGAGAGTAAAACCACTAACCACTCAAACTAAGCAAATCCTACCACTATCTTCATTGATCAACTCAAACTTATGAATTCATCATGTAACAGGCAAACAAAAAAAACTTTTCCTCCGTAGACAAGTAATACAATTCTCTTCTACTTGAGTTAAATCTAAATGAACTTGAGTAAATGACAATAGCCCAACAACCTATTCGACGATAACTTAACCATGCAAAATAATAGCAATCAACTAAACGCCGAAATCCACCATGCTTCCGCTGCGCTACTCTGAATCACAACAATAAAAGGGAAAACAAAAACATCCAATTAAAGAGTTCATCCAAGCTTCAAATTATAAAGTTAACGAGTTTTAAAATAAACAAACTTAACATACTTTCAATGGACTCAATGACCTAAATTTTAACGATAAGCCAAACTCAGTAATAACACAAGCTAATGCGTTTACTAACTGCCTGAACTTTGCACAACCAGGGTTCAAACAGAATACATAACTGAAACATATAAACTCATAACAACCTATTCTAAGCCCGATGAAACTACACAAAACTAGCAATAGTCTTTCTTCTCGAGTCTCCTCCGCTGCATCACCATGAATGTAACTTAGATCCTCACTTGAAAATAATAATTGCAGAGGTGGTGAGTATAAAAAATACTCTGTAAGTAGCCCTTTCTAACTACGCACAAACAATATGCTTAGCACAAACATTCGTTAAAAAATATTAATCTGGCATTCATGCATCAATAAATGATAACGATCATTAACACACACATCTAATTAACGTAATCGCAACAATATGCATCGATATCAAAACAACATACTCGAAATCGCAACAGTCCTCAAATTTTGATAACAAGTAATCATGCATCAATAGATCATAATGGTTAATCAACACACGCACACAGGCATCCATGATATCAAGACTCACGTAACTTCGACCACAAGGCCCGTTGATCTCTAACTCATCCAAGCTGATTCTAAACCATCAAACTATGTTAGTCGTCCAAGTCTAAATTTTTGAATCATATCGGCCATTAATATTTATCTCCATGGCCCCGACACTCATCTACGGAAACTTGGCGTTCGACCTTGCCATTTATCTCCTAGGCCTTGACACCCAGTAGTGACGTACTAGCCTCGACTACTTGCTCCCCAAACCATTCCACTCGTGTACCCACATTTCAGTACACGATAGACCACAAATTCAAATCATGGTCCTCTGCTAAGATTCTATCAAATTGTTTTCCAAGTCACCCACAATAACGACTCAGAACAACCAAATGACTAGTTTACATTATCACCACAGACAAATCACTGAATGACAAACCTCTAATCTGTTTCATTAGTTCAGATCACCCCAACTAATCCTTCCAAAGCATCCACAACTCATTCACACTTCCAATCACAACACAATTTTTCAGCATGATTTTAATCGTACAGAACAATGAAACAACCTAGCAGCTTTCGAATAAGCAAACATACAACTAATTAACATAAAACTAACACATGCATTTAATCTCAAAACATGCTTTCAAACATCGAAGCTTAATCCCTTCCAACCATATCGATCAACAACTCCCAAACTATATCCAACAATCATTGATACGAGGCATATACATATCATAAAAAAACAAAACAGCAAGTTACAACAACAGTATCAACCTTACAAACTATGTCCAAGAATTATAAATGCAAGATACACACATTTATAATAAAAATCAGCAAGGACAATTTTCATCGACAAACATCAACACAAACACCCGCCCCTGATACTACTTAGAAACACGCCTAAGAGCTTTTAGCTCTTGTGCTGATTCAACCCCTAGGCAACAAAAATAAAACCGTATGTCATAATCCATATCCGGCCACAATAAACAATTCTAAAAGGATGTTCAAGGAGGTCATTACCCACCGAACTTTACCGAAACAATTGAGTCTTTGCTGGATTGATGCTGAAGGGGGTGGGTATCAGAAATCGAGGTCCAAATAGAGGTGGGTCAACACTGAATGTCATAGGGAAAAAGCAATTGTCACGAAACTAGGCCGGGCATCGTAGATCAAAGCTTGGGGTCGCCATATCAGAGCCAACCCGTGCTAGTTGTAGCTGCTGCAGGTTGGAGAACAAGCCTGCCGCCGTGGATCGTCGTGGAGGTGTCGCGCGTAGTCATTGGGATCTCGCCGGACGTGCACGAAGACGCCACCGTTGAACTAGATGGTCGTAACACTGCAAATTGACGCGCAAAGGAAGGGTAACGTTGGAATCGTGTTGTTGCTGTTGTGGGTTGATGGATTTGGACAATCGGGGTTGCTAATGGGGTCGCAGGGGTGCCGGAACACGAAGGAGACCGCTGAGATCCTCCTTGTCGTGTCGGATCATTATGGAACGCGCCGGAGTTGTCGAACACAACACCGGATCCCGCTACCGCTGAGGATAAGGGGCTATGGTTCTTTGTTTGTTTTCTTTTTCTGTTCTTTTCCTTTTCTTTTTTTTTTTTACCAAAAAGTAATAAACTCACAATAAAAGAAAAATAAGCTAGTGTAAAGGTAGGGATTGTCCTAAGCCTTCATCATAAATAAAATCCAATTTAAAAGAAATTGGGGAAAAAGAATTTGAGAGATTACTTAAGCTTGAAACTGAATAATAAAATTCAGAAGAAAAAACTAAATTTCTAGATTCTTGGAATAATATTTAATTAAAAATACCTTCCAAAATTCGAAAACTAAATATACCTTAGTCTAACGAAATTAAACTTAATCTTAATTTACCCAAAATTAGAATTCCAAAATTACAAAAAAAATCCAATAATTAAAATTAACAGCTTAGGGGAAACTAAAGGCACAAATTAAATCTTAAAATAAAACTAACCCGAGAATGCGGGGTGTTACATACTACCCACCTTAAAAAAACTTTCATCCTCGAAAGTTTGAGGGTCGTACTGGAGAAAGTTTAAGAATAATGTAATTTAAAAAACTAATTACAAAAATAATGTATATTTAAAAATAATAACAAAATAAATGTAGTATAAATAAAAAATTACAAAATTAAGTTATACATTCAAACTATTGACAAAAATAGGTTAGGTGCTAGTCAAAGTCAAAAATCGCATAAAATGGATGCGATTTAGGTGCCAACATGACATAGATGAGGTGGACCTCGAAGAATGAGTCAGCAAGGAAATCTCGTACATTGTACGCGACTTTCCATTTATAGAAGTCGCGTACGTTGTACGCAATTTCTATTTATGGAAAGTCGCGTACAATGAACGCGATTTTCATTTAAAATATTTATATATTTATTTATGTAGTCTTTTATTTATTTTACGAATAAAATATTTTATTTTATTAATATTTTATTTATTTTCTATATAGTTTTTATTTATTTTACCTATAAAATATAATTTATTTTATTATAGGTAAAAGCATACATTCGTCTAGAACATATTTTTTCAATAAATCTTAGATCATACTAAACATTACAATAATTTATATAAAAAGAATCACATGTATGTAACGGCAACAAACAATTGAAAATGTTGATGCGTGGATTTCGGTCCTCCGATTCCCCTCCTCGCACCTACCAAACTTGTTGATCCGGGACTAGTACCTGCAAAACCAAATCGAGCTAAACCGGTGTGACTCTAGTCACACGGGCTCCGATGCTTAAGTTAGCAAGAGAATAACGTAAATGTAGTCCACTTTTTAAATGCCCTTACCTCTAAGGTTGGATCGCTACTTATAGCCGTGAAGTTGTTCTAGAACTTTCCGTAGCTAACCCTAATTCCGTTGGAGGGCCTGGGCGAAGTCGTGGATCGAAGACGGAGGATCGTTGGAGGGCTGTGGGTCGAGCACCGGGTCGGGACTGAGCCCTTCGCGGCCCAGTGGGCTTCCCTCCGATCATCACCTGTACCTCGACTGCCGATTCCCATTGCATAACAGTTGCCCCTTACTCCCAATGTGATGCTTTCGATCTCATTTGGGAGTATAGCTTTTGTAGTGACCTATCTTGTCATATAGGCCCGAGTCGATTGAGTTGTCGAATCATTGTGGGGCTCATGGCACCCTAGTTGCAGTGAGCTGTCTTATCTTCACGGGACACAAGAAAGTGTATGTAAATTTTCCCTTTCCTTGCAAGACCCGATGCAACCTGCCATGCAATTGTCACATCTACAGTACCCCCGTGCTTTGAGATCTCGAGGTTTTAGGTACCGAGCCGAGAAGTCACAAGAGTGTTGGGTACCGAGTCGAGTAGTCACAAGAGTGTTGGGTACCGTGCCGAGTAGTCACAAGGGTGTTGGGTACCGAGTCGAGTAGTCACAAGAGTATTGGGTACCGTGCCGAGCACACTTCGGTCCGTTGGGTAAAGACCTTTAGACCGAGAATCGTGCTATGAGTTTAGGGCTATTTAAACCCCTTCATCCTCCCCATTTCTTGTCAACCTCCCAACAAGGTATTCATCTCTCTGCCCTGCTCTTTGTCGTATTTTCTTCTTTCTATGGCTGGCCTTAATTTCGAGTGGACCTCTTCGGATGATGGGTCATCATCACATCCTTTGTCAGAATCTCAGTCTTATCGTCTGTTTTGGATGAATAACTCCACTCTTACGGCGAAGAACCTGCGTCGCTTGCGTTCGAAATACCGTATCCCGGATTCGATTAGCCTTCGTTTTCCGAATCTGGGAGAGAATATTGACGGCTCTTATCCTGGTGAAGTAGTATTTTATGCTCGTGTATGGCGCTAAGGATTTGATCCTTACAGGATACACTGACTCTCACTTCCAAACAGACAAGGATTCAAGGAAATCCACGTCGAGGTCAGTATTCACTCTTAACGGAGGAGCGGTAGTTTAGTGAAGCATCAAACAAGGATGCATCGCAGACTCCACGATGGAGGCTGAGTATGTTGCAGCTTGTGAAGCAGCAAAAGAGGCGGTTTGGCTTAGAAAGTTCTTGACAGATTTGGACGTCGTTCCAAACATGAACTTGCCCATCACACTTTATTGTGATAACAGTGGTGCTGTGGCAAATTCTAAAGAACCTCGAAGCCATAAGAGAGGCAAACACATCGAAAGGAAGTACCACCTTATACGGGAGATAGTGCAGCGAGGAGATGTGATTGTCACGAAGATCGCTACAGAGCACAATATTGCTGATCCTTTTACAAAGGCACTCACGGCTAAAGTGTTTGA
>NW_019104839.1:81394-94529 GCF_001995035.1 Momordica charantia | reverse complement strand
TGTATAGGATTTGAGTTTCTCTTAAAACTTTAGTGTTGTTGTTCTAATTGTTCAAGCTCTCGTGAGTGTTGAAAATCAGAGTAGCGCAGCGGAAGCGTGGTAGTTCTATTGCTTAGTATAGTTGTGAAGAAAATTCTCTTGTTTTTATGAAAATTTTAGGTAGGCTTAGTAACGGTCCCTGTTTGGAAATGGTGAAATTCCTGGGGCGTTACAATTGATACCATAACGCCCGAGAGGAGGGGTACATGAATGAACCGATACCACATCCGAATGAGAGGGATCCTGAGATTATTGAAGAATGGTCAAAAGGGTTAAAAAGAATTGATAGTCACTACCTGTACCAACAAGGTGCACCTTCCTTTTCGGTGGCTCAATCGTAAGAACTCCAAAGTTAAGCGTGCTTGGCTTGGAGCAATCTTAGGAGCAATCTTAGGTTGGGTGACCTCCTAGTTATGCTCTTCTAAGTGGCTTAGAACTTGATGGTGGCGCAGCCAGGTCGCAGGGGAATGCCGGAGCAGAGAGGTGCCGAAACCGGATTCCGAATCCTGGGCCTGGGGCGTTACACCTTGAGAGAGAGAGTTCAAGACACAGTCAACGACCTTCAATTCAATCGTTGTCGTCGCTCACCATGCTGTCGGGATTGGGTAGAAATCGACGTTGCCATCCGATTGAACGGAAAACGATGTCGCCGCCGGAGTGGTCGTGCAACCGTAAGTTTCTTTGGCGGTTTTGTTCAAATCCAGGCTTGGATTCAGCGTAGATTTAAGCGTTGAGGTTGTATCTTTCTATCTTTGTTGGTTCTTAATTATTCTTGAAGAGATTTACATGTGTTTGAGATTACTCCTCAAATCTATTCAAGATTTTGAGTAGAAGCTTTCTAGAATCGTAGATCTTGACTCTCAGTTTTAGGTTTTCCGATTCTGTTTTAGTGTATATGTCTATTGTGTATTTGTATTTCAATCTTTGTAGTTAATAATAAAGACTCGCAGGGATATTATCTTTGCAAAGTGGATGTAGGTCCTATTTTAGGACTGAACCACTATAAATCTTGTATCAATTCTCTATTTTACATTATTGTTAGTTGCTGGAAATTATCTAAATAATAATTGAAACGTTTCTGTGATTATTCGCCTCTTAGTTAGCATTTGTAAATACTCTGTTAGGCTATAAATAACTCATTAAAGAAGAAAATTGATTATGGAATTTATATATAATTGTAACAATTGGTATCAGAGCTTCGTACTCTCTTTATTGTGTAATCTGCACTCTTTATTGCCGAAAAAGTACATTGTTTTTAATTTTACAGCATTATTAATATTCTGTAAATTCTTGTTAATATTCTGAAAATTATTTCCAAGGTCTTTTCCATACTTGTTTTTTTGTGTAGGATGGGTACTGAGTTCGAGGTGGATCGTTTTGATGGTAAAGGAGACTTCGGTCTTTGGAAAATCAAAATGATGGCCGTGTTAAGGCAACAAAAAGTTGACTACGTGCTAATGCATCCTAAGAAAATTCCAGCAAGTGTCAGTGGGAACGAAGATGATCTTAAAGAAAAGGATAGGGGGGCGCATAGCTTGATCATCCTCCACTTGACAGACAGTGTCATACGCCAAATGTGTAGTGAGGACACTACAAGGAAGCTTTGGAAAAGGTTAGAAACTACATATCAAGTAGCATCCATTTCAAATAAAATATATATAAAATCTAGGTTCTTTAGTTTTAAAATGGAAACTAATAAAAGCATGAAAGATAACCTAGATGAATTTAATAAAATAGTATCTAAAATGGAGAATATTGGTGAAACCTTTTCTAATGAAAATCATGCAATTATTTTAGTAAATTCTTTGCCTCATAGTTATAACAATGTTAAGTCTACAACAAAGTATGGTAGATATGATCTGATGTCTACTATTTTGATTAATGTCATTAAAATGAAAGAGTTAGAATTGAAGGATAGTAAAAATAATAATAGTGAGTCTTTGTTTGTTAGTGAAAAATCAAATAATAAGAAATCTCATAATAGGGGAAAAAGTAGAAACAGATCAAAATCTAGATCGAAGTTTAGGGAGCCTAGTCATAGGAGGTGTTATAATTGTAATAAAGAATGTCATATTAGGAGATTTTGTCCCAACCTTAGGAAGAATGGGGGTGGTAACCATAACCAAAACCAAAAGGGTAAGGGGAAAGAGGATAAGGATGGGGTCAACCTCAGTGAGGAGTATGAGGAGTATGCCCATGTCCTTATGGTGAGTGAGCCTAGTGAGGATGAAACATGGATCATAGACTCAAGTTGTTCTTTCCATATGACACCAAATAGAAATTGGTTAGAACACTTTCAAACCGGTAGAGGGTAAAGTTATGCTAGGAAACCACCAGTTCTGTAATGTAGAAGGTCAAGGCACAATTAGACTTAAACTTCATGACGGAAAAATTAGACTTTTAATCAGTATTAGGTATGTTCATGAGGTTAAGAGGAATCTAATTTCAACTAGTATGCTTGAAAACTAGGATATACCATAAAATTTGAGAGTGGTATAGTTAAAGTCATGAAGGGGATTATGGTAGTGATGAGGGGGCATCTTATAGAAACTTTATATTCCTTAGATTGTTTGGTTGTTACGGGGTCAACTGCCTTAGTTAAAGAATKTAATAGTTCTCAAATTACTCTTTGGCATAAGCGTCTAGGTCACATGAGTGAACAATGGTTAAGTGAGTTAGCTAAACAAAACCTTCTCCCTAGTAATAAAAATGTAGACTTAGACATTTGTGAGCATTGCATATATGGTAAGTCCAAGAGAGTCAAATTTGGGAAGGGTATGCATGTAACAAAAAGAAAGCTAGAGTATGTCCACGCCGACTTATGGGGGCCATCTAGTGTAGCTACTAATGGTGGGGCTAAGTATTTTTTATCCATAATTGATGATTGCACTAGGAAAGTGTGGGTTTATATTTTGAAAAAGAAATCTGACACTTTTAATAAATTTGTTGAGTGGGTAAATCTTGTAGAAAATCAAACTAGCCTAAAAGTTAACAAGCTTAGAACTAACAATGGCCTAGAGTTTTGTAATCATGTGTTTAATAATTACTGCAAGTCTAAGGGCATAGCTAGGCACTTGACAGTTGTAGGAACCCCCCAACAAAATGGGGTAGCTGCGAGAACCAACCCAACTCTAATGGAAAAAGAGAGGTGCATGTTGTCCAATGCACAGCTTCCCAAGAGTTTTTAGGGTGAAGCTGTCGTGGCAGCATGCTACATAGTTAATAAGAGCTCCGCCACTGCCATAGGACTTAAAACACCTCAAGAACTTTGGCAAGGCAATCCCCCTGATTTCACACACATGAAAGTCGTTGGGTGTTTAGCTTATGCTCATTCAAATGAGAGAAAGTTATGACCTAGGGCTACGAAATGTGTTTTCTTAGGATATCCCGAGGGAGTAAAGGGATATAAAATGTGGAGTCTAGATGTAGATAACCCTAAAATCATAATGAGTAGAGATGTGATATTTGATGAAAATCAAATGGGGTATGTGGAGAACAAAATCGATAGTAGCCCCAGTGACCCTACAACCATACAAACTGTTTTAGCTCCTTCTAGCTCTACTTCCCAAAATGATCAAGTAGTTCAAACACCTATAGAACAAATACATACACAAGAAGTAGAGCAAGATGAGGAGGTAGATGATGAGAACTTAACTGATTACCAACTAGCTAGGGATAGCGGAAACGTAGGCCTATTAGACCACCCAATAGATATAGGTATGCAGACTTGATATCCTATGCCCTAGTTGTAGCTAATGAGTTTGTTAATCAAGAACCACAAACTTTCAATGAGGCCATTAATGATGAGAACAGTGAGAAATGGTGGGCCGCAATGAAAGAGGAGTTTGATTCTTTGAAGAAGAATAAAACATGGAACTTGTTAACAAACCATTAGAAGATAAAACAATGGGTTGTAAGTGGCTTTATAAAATTAAAGAGAACACCGAAGATGAGAACAACCTTAGATTTAAGGCTAGGTTAGTTGTTAAGGGGTTCACACAAAGAGAAGGCATAGACTATGATGATGTTATTTCTCCAATCGTTAGACATGCCTTTATTCGCATCTTACTTGCTTTTGTTGCCATTATAATCTTGAGTTAGAACAAATGGATGTTAAAACTGCTTTCTTGTATGGTCAGCTTGAGGAGACCATTTACATGGAACAACCTCTGGGTTTTGAAGCTCCCAAACAAGAAAAGAAGGTTTGCCTCCTTAAAAGATCGTTATATGGTTTAAAGCAATCTCCTCGTCAATGGTATAAACGTTTTGACACTTATATGATTTCAATCAACTTTAATAGAAGTAAATATGATAGTTTTGTTTATTTTAAACAAGTTTCTAAATCTGATTTTTTTTATTTACTTCTATATGTTGATGATATGTTGATTGCTTGTAAATATATGCATGATATTAAAAATTTGAAGGATCTTTTAAGTAGAGAGTTTGAAATGAAAGATTTAGGGCGAGCGAAAAGAATTTTAGGGATGGATATAACTAGAGATCGTGTTTATAATAAGTTGTGTTTGTCGCAAAAGAACTACATAGACAGGCTAGTCAAAAGATTAGGTTTGCAAGATATTAGGAAGGCTAGTACTCCTTTTGGGAAACATTTTAAATTGTCTTCTAATGATTCCCCTAAGACCCCCAATGATATTGATGATATGCTTGATATTCCTTATGCTAGTACTATTGGGAGTCTTATGTATGCTATGGTATGTATTAGACCTGACCTTGCTCATCCATTAAGTGTTGTGAATAGATTTCTAGCTAATCCTAGAAAACAACACTGGAATGCTATAAAATGGATTTTAAGATATCTTGCATCTCATTCACATATATGCCTTGTTTATGGTGGAGCAAATGCAACTGTTAATGATAACATAGGCATAGAGATAGAAGGATATGTGGATGCTGATTATGCTGTCGATATTGATAAGCGAAGGTCTTTGACTCGTTTTGTGTTTAAAATTTTTAATTGCACTATTAGTTGGAAAGCATGTTTACAACCTATAGTTGTTTTATCTACTACCGAGTCAGAATACATTACATTAACTGAAGCTATTAAAGAGTCTATTTGGCTTAGGGGAATAGTCTCTGAATTGTGTGACAGCATTGTTAATGTTACCGTATTCCGTGATATTCAAAGTGACATTCACTTGTCTAAAAATCATTCTCACCATGAAATAACTAAACATATTGGTGTTAGATACCACTTTATTAGAGATATTATCAATGGTGATTTAGTTTCTGTTAAAAATATATCAACTGATTTAAATGCAGCTGATATGTTTACTAAGGCATTGCCTTGTGATAAATTTAACCTATCTGTGAGAATGTTGCAGCTTGATACAGGGTGAAGATTTTGGTTGTTTATGGCAGTGGGCTCCCTCTTGGTTTCATGAGATTATCAAATCAAGGTGCAGATTGTTAATTTTGATTTAATAATGTATTTTTCTTGTTGTCATTTATCTTTTTTTTGGTCTCTTTTACTTGTTATATTTTTATGGCCCATTCTTCTTTAAGTTAACCCAACCCATCTAAATACTAGGTCTTGGTTTTGGAAGGCTTATATAAGCATATTTATCCCTCTCTGTTGAGAACCCTAAGAGAGGAGAAGAATAGAGATAGAGGAGAGTCACCACCTTGAGAGAGTTCAAGCCACGGTCAACCACCTTCAATTCTATCGCCGTCGTCGCTCACCGTGTCGTCGGGATTGGGTAGAAATCGACACTGCCGCTTGATTGAACGGAAAACGACTCTGCCGCCGAAGTACTCAGGCAACCGTAAGCTTCTTTGGCGATTTTGTTCAAATCTGGGCTTAGATTCGGCGTAGATCTAAGCGTTGAGGTTGTATCTTTCTATCTTTGCTGGTTCTTACCTATTCTTGAAGAGATTTACATGTGTTTGAGATTGCACCTCAAATCTCTTCAAGATTTTGAGTAGAAGCATTCTTGAATCGTAGATCTTGACTCTCTGTTTTAGGTTTTTCGATTCTATTTTGGAGTATATCCCTACTGTGTATTTCGATCTTTGTAGTTAATAATAAATACTCGCAGGGATATTATCTTTGCAAAGTGGATGTAGGTCCTATTTTAGGACTGAACCACTATAGATCTTGTGTCAATTCTCTATTTTACATTACTGTTAGTTGCTGAAAATTATCTAAAGAATAATTGAAATGTTTATGTGATTATTCGCCTCTTAGTTAGCATTTATAAATACTCTTTTAGGCTATAAAAAAACTCATTGAAGAAGCAAATTGATTCTAGAATTTCTATATAATTGTAACACTCCACTAAGCCAAACGAGGATGTTATTGACAAAGTTCTTAGTACAGTTACTCCAAAGGTCACGCCACAAATGAATAGCAGATTGTCTCTTCCCTATAGGAAACAAGAGGTGGAAAGGGCTATAAAGGAAATGTTTCCAACTAAAGCACCTGGTCCTAATGGTTTTCCATCTCTTCTTTATCAGAAATTTTGGAATATAGTGGGTCCTAAAACTATAGCAAGTTGTCTGGAAGTTTTAAATAACAAGAGCAGTATACAAGGTTGGAATGAGACGACTATTGTCTTGATTCCTAAGAAGAGTGATCCCAAAACTGGTGACTGATTTCCTGCCCATTGGTTTGTGTAATGTCACTTATAAGATTGTGACTAAAGATATGGCGATTAGGATGAAAGAAGTCCTTAATGATGTTATCTCTGAGTCCCAATCGTCCTTTATCCCAGGTCGTCCTGTCAGTGATAACATCATTGTAGGGCATGAATGTTTACATACTTTGGGAGGATATAAGTCGGGTCGCGAAGGCTTTGCTGCTCTTAAACTAGATATGAGTAAAGCCTACGACAGGGTGGAGCGGGTTTTTCTTGAGAAGATAATGGAAAAGCTCGGGTTTGCCGAAGGTTGGATCGAACGCGTCATGCACTGCATCTCCTCGGTATCTTTTGCAGTCAACACTAATGGCGAATCAGTGGGCAGAATTGTTCCGTCTAGAGGTTTAAGACAGGGGATCCTATTTCCCCGTATCTTTTCCTTTTGTGTGCTGAGGGGTTATCTTCATTGCTTGCGGAGGCTACTAGACTAAATCCTGCCTACCATGGTCCGATTATTTCTCACATTTTGTTTGCTGATGATAGCCTTACCTTTATTAAAGCCGATCCAGCCGAGTGTGTGCCTTAAAACAAATGCTCAAAGTGTATGAAAGTGTGTCGGGCCAATGCATCAAGTTCGACAAGTCAGCTGTTTGTTTTTCTCCTAATATTGTGGCAGAATGAAGAGCTTATCTCCAATCCCTTTTGGCGTTCGGATGGTGGACAACCTTGGCCCTTATTTGGGGTTGCCGTCGGCTTTTATGAGGCGGAAGACGGAGGATTGGACCTTTCTTAAGAACAAAGTGTGGAAAGTTATGCAAGGCTGGAAAAGATCGTTTTTCTCAGGGCCGGAAAAGATATTTTGATTAAGAGTGTGCATCAAGCGGTCCCAACCTATGCAATGAGTGTATTCAAAATTCCTAAAGGCTGCTGTGGGGATTTATCGAAATTATATGCTCGGTTCTGGTGGGGTTCTTCAGCGGAGAGTAGGAAGATCCATTGGATGAGATGGGATAAAGTTTGTATGCCAAAGGAATTGGGGGATTAAATTTCAGAGATTTGGAAGGCTTTAATAAAGCTTTAGTTGCAAAACAAGTCTGACAGATGGTTATGTCCCCAGATCTGCTACTTTCTAAGATTATTAAAGCGAAGTATGTCTCGGACACAACTTTTTTTTTATGCAAATCTAGGGTCAAAAGCTTCATATTTTTGGAGAAGCTTTCGATGGAGTCGTGAGCTTCTTGCTAAGGGTCCTCGGAAAAGGGTTGGTAATGGGGAGGAAATTTATGTTTTTAGGGATAAGTGGCTACCAAGAGAATCAACTTTTAAACGAATCACTCCTACGCCACCAAAATCTAATGTGAAGGTAGCTGAGTTCATTAATGGCTAGGGCGAGTGGGATGTCCTTAAACTAACATCTTTCTTTTGCTTGGAAGATTTGGCGTGCATTAAGGGGATTCTGATTAGTTTGACGTAGAGGAGAGATAGCTGGCTTTGGCATTTCGACAAAAAGGATATCTATTCCGTGAAAAGTGCATTAACTATTTATGCATAACAAATTTGAGTCTTCCTCCTCCAATTCTTCAGGTAATCAACAATTTTGGCAGAAACTATGGAAATTGAATATTCCGCCCAAAATCAAGCAATTTGTGTGACGAGCTATTCATGATATTATCCCAATCAAGAGCTAACCTAAGAAAAGGAGTAGAGATTACCCCATGTTGTCCTTGCTATAATCAAAAGGTTGATACTGTATTTCATACTTTATTTGAGTGTCGTCGATATCGTGAAATCTGGGCTAGGTGTGTCCCGTCATTTCCATTGAGATCTGTTCCTACGACTAATTTTGATGCTACTTGGGAGGCTTTGGGAGCGGGTTTATCGGATGACAATTCGTAGAAATGAGACAGTAGATAGAAACATTATATCAGAGGCGTGTCCGAGGGAGAGCTTTTCACCTGAATGGTCAATTATTAACACTGATGCGGCGTGTAAACAAGATCAGAGGAAATAGGGCTTAGGGTTTACTATACGTACCCGAACAAATGAACACTGTTATGCTTCACCCAAATTCCTTGATGTTGGATACCCCCTCTTCACGCAGAGCTCCAAGCAATTAAGGTGGCCATTTGTTTTGTTATTAGAATGAAATTAAAGCGGGTGTTGCTTCTCTTAGATTGTTGCGAGGCGATACATTTGCTGTAAGAGGATTGTGCAAACAGAAATGAAGTTGCAATTTGGTTCATGGATATTCTAGATCTAGGCAAACAGTTTGAGGAGGTGAAATTTACCCATGTGAATCGATGCCTCGACACCCAAGCAGATCTCTTGGCTAAATTTGCTCTCTCATCTGGTTCATTTTTAGATTGGTCCGAGTCTTTCACGTGTTGGTTAGATGAACAGTCTTCTAGAAGCTTTTCTTCAATTGTAACCTTCAATTGTAACCTAGAGTGGTGTTTTTATTAATTAATAAAGCATTTCCGTTCCAAAAAAAAAAAATTCTAAATAATGTATTTGATGCATTAAAAGGAAAAAATAACATTTAATTAAGATAGCATAGGATAAAAATCAAATAATATAAAACTTTTTAATATCAATATTAAAAAGATTCTACCTCAAGCTCCTACAAATAAGATCCTTGGTAAGCCAAAAAGACACTCATTCTTTATGAGCTCTCTTCAGATTCTCTCTCCTTTATTTCAAATGTTGGCTTTCGACCCTCCTTTATCACAAATTAATTAATTAATTTTTTAATGATAACAAACCTAATTTAGTTTATTTCCAATCTTTTAAAGTATCCATAATATAGAGCTCGTTACAATAATTCGAACGACTCTTGAATCTTGAATCACTCAAATCAAAGATAAAATAGAGAAACTACGATCGAAACAAAAAAAATGAAAGAAAACGAAAGAAAGAAAAATAAAACGAAAGAAAACGAAAGAAAAATTATTATAGAAAAAATAAATTTACAAGTTACCATTGGGGTAATTAAAAAAAAAGGCAAATCAATCATTAATGCGCTGACCTGTCTTACTTTTTAGAAAGGAAAAAAAAAAATCAAAGTTACCGTTGTAACTTGTAAGGTCTAAAAAAGGGAAAGTTTTTGAGCCGTTAAAGCTGTCGTTGGGAGAGAGAAATTTGATACATATAATATTATCTTTTTATTCAATTAAATCTCAATCTTTGACCTTTACTTATTAAGATTGAAGGACCTAAATTGATGTTTATTTCAACAAATTTCAGAATTTTTTCCCTCCTATTTAAACATTCTCTCTCTCTTTCAAAATTACCTAACAATTCTCTCTACATCTCTCTCCCAATTTTTCCATTGTTCATCATCTTTTAAAAGTTTAATGTTATTATAATTTCTTGTAAGAGATTTTATTTTCAGAGATTCTCGAGCTTCCAATTTTATTTTTTTAGCCATTCGAGGGCTTTATTGTAATTTCAATTCTATTGTAAGGGTTATTCTTAAGCCTGAAAAAGAGTTTTTGTAACGGTTTGATCTTAAACTGTGGAAAGGAACAGGTTCCTTCTTGCTCCCGAAAATATAACAATGTGTCAATTTGACTCTAAGCCATGGAAAAAAGTCAGATTTTTTAATCAAATCCCCAAGAATTGCTGGAGTAGRCCGGTATTACCGAACCAACTTTACGTTTGAATGAATAAAGGTGCTTGAAATATATTTCTAATCTATTTATTGATTTGTGTTAAAATTATTTATTCATAAAAAAATTTATTTATTTGTTTAAATTGAGCCCACCGTGTTAAGAAATTTATAAAGTTTAATTAGACTTTATTCACCCCCTCTAGGATTGCATATCAATTCAACAAGTGGTATCAGGGCAAGTTGTCCCATATCGTTAATGTGGGCAGAGCATTAATGAGAACTCTCGCTTGTGAATGTGTCACTGAAGCAGAACTCTACGCTCATTGGTGTGGGTGAACCAATGGAGACGGTTGTGTGTTCCTCTATAGGTGCCATTATTTGGTGACATAGGGCGTAGTTAACCTATGACAAGGTATAAGTGGTATCGGAGCGAGGTTTTGCTATTTTATATAAATCATTTTTCGAAAGCGATGAAGATGAGGTAAACCATAAACTCCCTTCATATGATGAATTGTTTGATGTTTTTTAAAATATGCAACATGATTTGGAAAAATTTAGCTCTAAATATGTTAAATTATCAAAGAAGTATAAGACATTATCAATAGAGAATAAATCTTTGATAGATTAAAATGATGCTTGAAAAATAGAGCTACCAATGATTTTTTGCATATTGATAGTTATTGTGATGAGAGAAATATTTTGAAGATTAGACAAAATAATTGAAGTAGGTAAGCCTTATGGTGATAAAAGAGGTTTGGAGCACATAGATGAATGTTCTACTCCTTCAAGTTCTAAAACTATATTGGACCTAAGTGATTTAATTGAAATATGCTCAAACTACTTATTCTATAACATTTTCTAAAAGAGCAAATTTTCACAAAGCTCCAAAAGAGAATTTCCCAAAGGAAATTATTCTAGAACATTTTCTAAAAGAGCAAATTTTCACAAAGGCCCAAAACAGAATTTCCCAAAGGAAAGTATGGTACATAAATTTGTTGAAATAAATAAATCTGTGCATATATATGTTATTTGGTTCTCATGTGGCAAGTATGGACATAAAGATTATTTTTGTTACTTGTCTAAATTCAATGCTTCAAATGTCAATGCAAATGGTAAATTTAAGCTAAGTATGGAAAGACAAATATGCATGTAAAATCTAAATTTATGTCTAAGCATATTCATACAAAATTAAATTATATGCATAATGTCAAATTTGTACCTACTTATCATTTTTGTGGAGTTAAAAGTGATATTGGACCCAATTGCTTTAAATTAAATTATGCCCCAAGAAATAATTCTCCATAGGAAGTAGAGTATATAATATATATACATGTTAAAAAGTTGTCATGTGGCAAAATTGGTCATAAATTCGATATTTTTTACCTGTAGAAAATGAACACTAAAAATGTTGGAACAAATTTGAAATGAGTTCCAAAATCTATGCTCACTAACAATGAATGACCCAAGAAACGAGTACCAAAGTATTTTGGTTAAGCTTTCTCATTGTAGGTATGTTTTCAAGGAAGCAAATGGTTGCTTGGACTTAAAATTGAAAATTAAATTTTATTGAAGCAACATAGTGGCTTGCTTGAACACATCAAGGAAAATGGTGTATCTAGTAACGTCGTTTGTTTATGGTTTATTAAATTAAGTGCATTTGGGTATATTGAAAATATTTTTGGCATTAATCTTTGTTGATTAAATGATTACCTAGACGAGCGCGCATGGTTACAGTACGCACACACCCATGCAGGCAAGTGGGTGTGTTTATGTGGACGCGCGTTGTGCAGGACACGCAGGAAGGCGTACGAGTAAGCAGTAGGCATGCACAAGTGAGGGCACGCCATTAAGCACTAAACAAATTCAATAAGTTGAGTAAATGCCCATATTTGCTCATTCGTCTAACGTGGTATAAATATTACAAGGACTACAACTAATTGAGGTAATTGTAGGGTATACAGGTTTTAAAAAACTTAAAACCTATATATCCTACAATTATGATTCAGTCAACAATACCGGTTTTAAAAAAAAAACAGAATAATTCTATTAAAATGGAGGCTAAGCCTCTTGGGAGGAAGAAAACGACTTACTTTGTAGACCGTTAACAACTCTCTTTCCTCAAGCACATAATTGGTTCGGAACGAACAAGCGAACCCAAATGCACGAACCAAAAATTAGACACTACCACGAAGTTTCTTCGTTTTGACTCTAGCAACAAGAACCGGACTGTGGGATCCTCTTTCACTAGTAGAAAGTTGGTCTTCCATGACAGTTGTGAACAGTAAAAAAGTTTGGATGAAAAAAAAACTGTCATAAATGATGGGGGCGCGTTTTTGGCAGGAAAAAACGCTATTTTTTGGATTTTGTAAGTTTTATGACAGTTAAAAACTGTCGCGAATATCGAAATTTCAATGACAGTGGAAAACTATCACAAATGGTGGAGGCGCGATTTTGGCGGCAAAAAACGGCAAATGACGAAAATTTTCAAGCTTTTATGACATTTTATAATTGTCAATGAAAATAAAAAAATTTCAAGTATTTCATGACAATTACCTAGATCATCTTGATAACGTATGATATACAAAAACAAATGATGTTGAGCGCGTTTCATTCTTGTCGGAAAAACTGCAACTTCGTTAACGATATTAATTATTTCGAGATTGTTCGGTCGCATGGAATATAGATTTATGCTTAATAGTTTCCCTAAATACTGCATGAAACAAGTAGAAGATGATATTTGTTAGAGTGGTATGCTTAGGGTAATTGTGCCCTTCCTCTATTCGATCCCGAGTTTGAGCTCTATGAATTTAAATTATTTTTTCAACCCTCTATTAATATATTTTTATAAAAAAATAATATAAGTTAATTTTAGTTTTACCAAGCATTCCAT
>NW_019104839.1:64255-75586 GCF_001995035.1 Momordica charantia | reverse complement strand
GGAGCGAGGGTTGAAGGAAGCAGGGCCGAGCGTTTCTGTAATATGTTAGCTACATTTTGTAGTTTGACCTTTCACGTTTACACGGTATGAACTCTAACAACATATAATAGTAATATGTTAGCTACATTTGTTATAGTTTGACCTTTTGCATATACTATTGTGAAATATTTGAGGTTTTTGTCCATTGYTTAGGTCTTCCAAGAASAGCCTRGAGAACCASGACGGGTAGCTACTTGGAATATCTAAAAGATGATTGTTGGGCCATTTTTTGTTGGGTTAGTAGTTACTTGGTATAGTTTGTTTATGTACGGGATTGATGGACATGAAAACCTTCGTTCATGTATATATAATTTACTATATGTATATACTTTATATTTGTAGGTGGGTTGGTGTATTAATGGATATATATGTTCTTGTATGTAAAATACGTTACAATTGGCAGGCACAGGTACAACTATGGAAAGCGATTTTTAGAAATATTTCAAAACATGCTTATATGAAAAGTTACATTTATAAATGTCAACAAAATAGGTTTCGTGACAAAAAAAATAAAAAATTAAAACTGTTTCTTGACAATTAAATGTTGACATTATCAAGTACATCATGATAGTTCTAAATTGTCGTTGTAAACCTTTACGTGACATTTATCGAATGTCATTATTTAATGTTGCATGACATTTTTAAGTTGTCACTATACAATTTTTCGTGATTGTTAAAACTGGCAATATTGACTATCAAAACTATCACTACAAAAGTTTTCATGACAGTTATAAATAATCGTTAAAAAAAATCATGTCAATCTTTAGCTGTCGTTAAAAACTAGTTAATGACAATTTATAAATTGTCGTCTTTAGGTATTTATTGACAGAATGACAAAAATATTTGATTGTTTTAGTGACACTTATAAATTGTAATTAAATGACTTTCCATGACATTTATTAATTGTGATGGAAAATCTATTCATGACAAAGTATAACTGTAATTGAAAATGCATTGATGACAATTTTTCAAATTTGTCATCTTCTCCTCTTTCTTGATGCCTTAATAGATGACAATTACATAATTGTCATGAATGATGTTAATGACAGAATTTAACTGTCATTGAAGACCGACTTTCTACTAGTGTTTGGAAAGAAAACAAAAAGGAATTTCTTGATTTTTGCGAGATTATGAGAGAGAGAGGTTGTTGTTTGCAATATAGTTTTGTCCAGGGAAAAACCAACCAAAACACAGAACTCCTGTGTTTTTTTAACAACAGGGAGGAGGGAGGAGGGAGGAGGGAGGAGGGAGGAGGGATGAGAGAGGAGGGGAAGTAATCTCCTCAATGCTCGGAAGTGGTAGTTTTGTTAATTACGATAAAAACATAATTAACAAAACTAATATATATATATTTATTTAATATATATTTAATTTAATAAAACAATTAAATTTAATTAATAATTAATTAAATCTTATTTAATTAATTAATTAGATAAATATAATTTAATTAAATCAAATGATATTTGAATCATATTCAAAATATACACTTCCCTCATAACCTATAGTATTTAATATGAGTCTAATTCATATTAAACTTCAACCTATAATATTTAATAGGAATCTAATTCACATTAAACTTTAATCTATAGTTTCCATATGAATCTAATTCATATTATTCTCTCATAATATATGGTTCTATGATGTATCATCATACATTATATTAAATTGTGTGATACACAATTAACTCAAATTCTCTTTACTTAAATTTCAACAATTCAAATTTCTTCCAAGACTTAATGTTTTTAATTACTTTTTACGAGCTAGCAAGGGGAACTAATGGACCTATAGATCAGAAGCTTCAACGTTAAGAGATTAATTGGTTAAACTCATTAACCACCTTATCAACATACGTTAACTACATGTTACTCCACTAAAAACCCGCAGCTGAACTCTTCTCACTATAGAATATTTCTGTGTCCATGGAAATCGACCATTAACAGCAAGTCAGTCCTTCTCGAGTGTCTGTAACCACAAATGGATCAAATTATCGTTTTTCCCTCTGTTACATTTTGTACCTTAAATACCGTTGATCCTCTAATGAACAATTTAGTTATGGTCCGACCAGTAACCGAAAGTCCCTCTCGGGCCAGTGAGTGGGTGGGGCCCATTGTTCAAGTTCCGGAGTAAGCACTAAAGGGAACACTCCTCTACTCTCCTAAAGTCAGGGAGGAGTGAATGTCATCTTGTGTAGTTATGTTCCCAGCTCCCCACTCGGCCTCGTCCCCAAAATGGTGGGAATGTTGAGTCGGCGACTCGGGCCACTCTCACCCATACAAATCAAAAAACGAGTGCTCACGGGCAGGAGTCCATAACTCACTCAAGATTGAGAATGAGTTGTCTGGTCATCCTATGAAATAGCAAACTGTTAGTCAACAACATTACATCTAAAGATTTGCGATTTCGTGGTCTGGTCTAATACAAAATTATTGTATAGGATACCTTCACTCCCATATCTCTATACACACGACCTGGATTGAGTCGTATGTAACATTTACAAAGTGGGTTGTATCCATAGTGTTGCCAGGATAAGGTACCCAGCCTTATCCATATACCATAGACCCTTTAGGTTATTCCTGGGACATTATCCACTTGTATATCGAAAATATATCAAATATATACCAAATATATATACTATCCCAATTACATGACAATAACCTTGGATGTTTAGTTTATTAGATTAGATAATTGCAATGTTATGAATTCAACAACAAATTTATTGAATATAACTTTATCAAATATAAATTTGTTTTTACATAAATACAAACTACGAGTTTAGGGCAACACACCCAACACAGGTAAAGGAAGTGGTTTAGATACATTGTTAAAATACATGGTTAAGATACACTTAACATGACCCCGCAAACTTATGATACCTTTGACAGAGACAAAAGTTTGGAGGATAAAAGATGAAACCGATCTATTGTGTGAGRCTTTGTAAATAATTCTGCAAGTTGCTACTCGATAGGAACATATTGAAGGCAGAGATCCTTACGAACAACACGTTCACGAACAAAATGAAAGTAATTTCAATATATTTGGTGCGAGCATGAAAGACTGGATTAGATACCAGTCAAATAAAGGATTGGTTGTCACAGCAAAGTGTTTGGACATCCGAGAGAAAGATGCGAAGATCCTTACATAGTTGGCGAAGCCATGACAACTCAACAGTAGTTGCAGCCAACACACGATAATCGACCTCAGTGGAAGAGCGAGAAAGAATAGATTTTTTCTTGGCAGACAACGAGATAAGATTAGACCTTAGAAAGATTACATAGCCTGTGGTGGACCGACGATCAGAAAAATCGCTTGCCTAATCAAAGCAGAGAAGGCATGAAAGGAGAGAGAGTCGGGTAGAAAGCGGACCTTGATTACGAGTGCCTTTGAAATATCGGAAAATATGCTTGACAATCGCAAGACCAGTGCTAGTCGGACAGTGGATCTATTGACAAACTTTATTCACAACAAAATAAATGTTTGGTCGAGAGAATGTAAGGTACTGAAGGGCATCGCCATCTGTCGATATAATGGGCATCAGCAAGAGAGCACTGCACGAGTATAGAAGAGGAAGGACCTTTTATAGCGTCAAGAGTGAGGCACGGTTTAGCATAAGCTAAGCCAAAACGAACCAGGAGATCACGACCATATTTAATGAGAAGGTAATTGCCTGGGTGATCAATCTCACGAACAAGGAAGTATTTGAGACTTCCAAAGTCAGTCATGTCAAACGTGGTCTGAAGTTTGGAGATGAAGTGGTTAACAAAAGCAGCATCATTACTAGTGAGAATAGTGAGAATGATGTCATCCACATAGAGGGGAGATATGTAATATATCTACCAACACAACGAACAAACAAACAGGGGTCAGCATAAGAAGGAACAAAATCAAATATAGTAGTAATGTGCCTGGTGAAGCACTCATACTGGGCACGGGGGGCCTGCTTTAGACCATAGAGTGACTTGTGCAGTTTTCACAATGATGATGAAGGCCTGGATTACCTGAGGTTGGGTCATATAGACGTCCTCAGTGAGAATGTCGTGGAGAAAAACATTTTTGGCTTCGAGTTGTCGTAGGAGCCAATCAAATATGGTGGAGAGAGCCAAGATAAGGCTTACTGTTGGTTTATTGACAACGGGACTGAACGTCTCACCGTAGTCAAGGCAATGTTCCTGATGAAAGCCTTTTGCTACTAAGCGTGCTTTATAGTACGCAATGGACCGGTTAGGGCGATGCTTGATGCGATAAACCCATTTGTAACCAATGATATTCTTTCCCGGAGGTGAAGGAACCAGTGACCAAGTACCTTGTTTTTGAAGTGCAGAAAATTCATCAGCCATAGCCTCTTTGTTGGGTGTGTTGCCCTAAACTCATAGTTTGTATTCATGTAAAAATAAATTTATATTCAATACATTTTTATTCAATTAATTTGTTGTTGAATTCATAGCAATGCATTGTCTAAATCCAATCAACTAAACATCCAATGTTATTGTCAAGTAACAGGGATAGTATATATACTAGGTTTGATATACCCTCGATATACAAGTGGATAATGTCCCAGGAATAACCTGAAGGGTCTATGGTATATGGATAAGGTTGGGTACCTTACCCTGGCAACACTATGGATACGGCCCACTTTGTAAATGTTACAGACGGCTCGATCCAGGTCGTTCGTGGGAGACATCTGAGTGGGGGTAGTACAATGAGTTTGTATAAGACTGGACCACAAATAACCAATCATTAGATGTAACGTCATTGACTAACAGATTGCTATTTCATATGATGACCAGACAACTCATTCTCAATCCTGAGTGAGTTATGGACTCCTGCCCGTGAGGGCTCATTCTTTGATCTGTTTGGGTGAGAGTGGCCCGAGTCGCCAACTCAACATTCCCACCATTTTGGGGACGAGACCGAGTGGGGAGCTGAGAACATAACTATACAAGATATTGTTCACTCCTCCCCAACTTAAGGGGAGTAGATGAGTGTTCCCTTTAGTGCTGACTCCGGGGCTTGAACAAGAGGCCCCACTCTCTCACTGGTCCGAGAGGGACTTTCAGTTATTGGGTTGGACCATAACCAGGTTGTTCATTAGAGGATCAGCGGTACTAAAGGTAGATGTAACACCAGGGTAAAGCGGTAATTTGACCCATATGTGGTTACGAACACTCTTGACTGATTGGCTTGCCGTTAATAGTGGACACAGAAATACTCTGTAGTGAGAAGAGTTCAGCTGCGGGTTTTTAATGGAGTAACCTGTAGTTAACGTATGTTGATGAAGGTGATTAATGAGTTTGACCAATTAATCTCATAACGTTGGAGCTTCTTATCTATAGGTCCGTTAGGTCCCCTTGCTAGCTCGTAAAAGGTAATTAAGAATATTAAGTCTTGGAAGGAATTTGAACTGTTCAAATTTAATTAAAAGGAATTTGAGCTAATTGTGTATGACACAATTTAATATAATGTATGTTGATGCATTATAGAACTATATATTATGAGATAATAATGTGAATATGATTCACTTTATAAACTATAGGTTAAAATTTAATGTGAATTAGATTCGTATTAAATTCTATAGGTTTAGTTTTTAATTGAATGTGAATTAGATTCATATTAAATACTATAGGTTAGGAGGGAAATGTATATTTGAATATGATTCAAATATTAATTGATTTAATTAAATGTGATTTAATTAAATTATGTTTATTTAATTAATTATTAATTAAATTAAAATAGTTTTAATTTAATTTAATTTATTAAATTAAATTAGATTAAATAAATATTATAGATTATATTAATTAATTAATTTAATAATTTATTTATTTAATTAATAAAACTCACCACTCCCTAGCAATTTTGTTGGGAAGTGGTGCACCCTCCCCTCTCTCCTCCCCCTTGAATAAAAAACACAACGATGCTGTGTTTTGTTGGTTGTTCCAATTTGGAGTTTTTTTTTTTCATAGAATATAAAAATTGGTTTTGTTTTTCCTCTGTACGTCTCCTTCTCCAAGAAAGGATCTCACCATCCGGTTCTTGATCCTTGAGACATAGTAAGGTAACATAGTGGTAGTGTCCAATTTTTGGATTCGTGCATTCGGGAACGCTTTTTTGTGCCGATACAAATTCTGTACTCGAGGAAGAAGGGTTGTCAACAGTCTTCAAACGTAAGTCGTTTTCATCCTCCCATGAGGCTTAACCTCCTTTTTTTAATAGAAATGTTATGTTTTTAAAATCGGTATCGATTCGTTTCTAATTCAAGCTGAATCACAAGTGATCAACCGCTTCCACTGGAGATTCGATCCTTTCACTCCTGTGAATCGACAAATTTGGTTCCAACAGTAAACAAACTAGGTTCACTATCCAAAGATGAAGTGGCAGATAAATAAAACAGCTTACGTTTTGAGATACCAGACATGGAATGTGTATGCATGGAATGAGTATTGGAGACTGCAAATGGTATGGTATGAATAGGTGGCAGAGGGTGTGGGTCAGATGGCAAGGAGGARCTAGCAGCTGGGGTTGGGGATACATGTGTCGGAATGGCGGGGTAACAATCCAACAAGGGAATACCAGGGGAAGAACTCGATGGAAGGGTAATAAAGGTCACAACAAGGGAAGTGTTGACACTTGAGTTGAGAGAACAAGAGGGCGAAAGTGTAGGGGCAAACATTTAGACAAATCATGTACGGTAGGTTGCTGGTCAGAGATTGGCTTATTAGCAGAAAAAGGCTGGGTTGGTGATGTCGTTGAAATGAGAAGGATATGAGGGAGAAAATAAGGTATGAGTTGAGGAGGTTGTGAGTCTATGGTGGAAGATGGTTCAGCAAAGGGAAACAAGTTTCGTCGAAAATGACCGGGCGGATGACAAAAAAAATTATGAAACATGGGTCAAAGCAAATGTAGCCCTTTGTCCCAAGAGAATTTCCAATGAAAATACATCAAGTTGTGCGTGGTTGTAATTTGTTCTTAGGGTAGGGACAAAGTAAAGCGTAACAAGCACAACCAAAAACTTTGAGACGTTTGTAATCAGGGGAAGAATAAAATAGACGCTCAAAAGGAGAAACATTATCAAGGGAAGGAGAGGAAAGACGATTTAATGAGAAATACTACGGTGGCAAACACATGATACCAACAATGTAAAGGCACAGAAGAACGAGAAATAAGTGATAATGCAGTTTCTACAATGTGTCTATGTTTGCGTTCAATAATGTCATTTTGCTTTGGAGTATAAGGACCATGATGTCAAATGACATGCGACTCAAATAAGGAGCGCATAAAGGAGTTGACAAGCTCACCACCACCGTCGCTATGAAATATTTTCATGAGAGAGTTCAACAAGTTTTGTACATAAGATTTAAATTTGGAGAAGACAAGGAAAACATCAGATTTATGCAACAAAGGAAAAATCCAAGTGTAACGAGAATAGTTATCGATAAAAGACACGTAATATTTAAACCCATTAAAAGATACTTCAGGAGAAGTACACCAAACATCATTGTGAATCATATTAAGAGGAATTACATAGATACTGTGAGATATATGAAAAGGTAATATGGACATCTTACCGAACAAACAATGTTGACAGACACAATTAAAAGACAGCGAGAACGAGATGCAGGAATGCCTTCTTAACAACTTAAGAACTATTTTATTTGGGTGGCCTAACCTATCATGCCACAAACAAGAATTAAGACTGATATGCTTCACGCAATGCACATCATGCCATGAGGGACAACCGATGAAAAAAGAGATCTTCACTTCAACATGTAGACAATCAAGCTTCATGAGGAAAGAGAACAAGTGGAGAAAGAAGATTCAAGGGAACATGAAGACATCAAACATGAGAGCTCCAATTTAGGGGTTATTTAGGGATTGAGCATTCAAGTAGTGTTTTCATGTAATTAGTCTTATAACCTTCCTTTGGACTTCATGTATAATTTATTTAGGGAAATTTAAGTGGATAGCTAAATTTGGCCACCCGTTTTCAAAAATGTCTATTAGTTTTAAATTTTCCACAAATGGCTAAAGGGTATTTTAGGAGTTTTACAAAAGAACGTAGTTTTCCAACAATACCCTTTTCTATGTCTTTTTGGTTTTTTCTTATATTCAACCACGTAACAAACTTTGTTTTGAATTCAAAATGATTTTCCTACATTCAACGGATTTCAAGTTAATTATTTTAATTACTTTGTTTTGTATTTCAGTTAATTTAAACCATTTGTGTACAACGATTCATCTCTCATCTCATCGTTCTGCAATTGTTCTACCGTATCTTCTTAATGTATATATACATATTTGCATCAATTGATATATATACCTAACCACTAAGGAGTATATGTTGTCACATGTTATTTGCATTCTTGTTTTCCTATTTCTTTATCATTTAATAAATCATCTACAACAAAAGTAAATTAAAAAATCGAAGATTAACAACCCATAAATCAAAACGATTAGGAAAATAGGTGATGCCTCTTAAATTTGTAGCCTTTGGGCGTGTATCGTCATCAGATTCAATTTCTTAAACTTCTTTTGACGATGAGTTATTTTTCTTATGTTCATCGGTGGATTCATTATTCACTCTTTCATTCTCTTCATTAGGCTTTGTATCGTTCTTTAAAACATTAGAAAA
This sequence comes from Momordica charantia, assembly GCF_001995035.1. The sequence goes on along the minus strand of NW_019104839.1, from coordinate 66,924 downwards.
TTTATCAAAATTAAAAGGTCAATAAATGTATATACCAATTAAAGAAAAATCAAAATTAGAATTCAATACACGTATATATCACCATAAAACTCAATTATGTCAATACATGTATATACCAATTCAAGAATTAACAAAATACGAAAGTCAATACATGTATATACAAATATACAACTCAAATATCATAAGCAGAATGTCAATACATGTATATACCAATAATTACCTCACTAACACGTTTTTCCTCAACTATCTTGAGACCCTTTCCTTTTCCTGAAATATACGAGTACAGTGAAGGGATGTGAATCCCGGAGTGGAAACGGATTTTCGTTGTTGATTTTCGGGATACAAAATCGAATTACAAAGTAGGAAAATACAGAGGAAACTTTACCTTTGAAGAACGTTTCTTCAACGAGTTTCCCTCGAACACCACCACTATGTCTTCCTCGCTATCCTCTTGGGTCTCGGGATCGTGCTGGTGGGAGCAATCCTTTGGAACGAGAGGGAGAGATTGAGCGAATTTTGAGAGAAATCGTTGGGAGTTTCTTTTTTCCTTCTGTTCTGTAACCACTGCTCTTCACCTTCTCCAACACTTGGAGAAGAAAAAGAAGGGTGACGTGGGGTAACTCCCCACGCACAACAACCTCTCGTATAACACTTAATTATTTATTATAAAATTAGAATCATATTCTTAAACATTTCTCTCGTATAACCTATATTTTTAATGTACATCTTATGCACATTATTTTTAACCTATAGTTTTAATATGAATCTCATTCATATTAATTTTATTTGAATCTCATTCAAATAATATCTCTCCTAATATATAGTTTTAATTTACAATTAACTATATATATTATAATGTATCAATATACATATAATCCCTTAAGTAATTTGAACAATTCAAATTCTTCCAAAAAATTTGATCCTCGTTTTACCCGTTATGAGCTAGCAAGGGGACCTAATGGACCTACAGATCCGAAGCTCCAACGATGCAAGATTAATCGGTCAAACTCATTGACCGAGTTAATCTAGATTCGTTAACTACGGGTCATTTCACTAAAGACCCGTAGTTGCACTCTTCTCACTGCAGAATGTTTTCGTGTCCAGGGATATACGACCATTAATGACGAGTCAATCCTTCACGAGTGTTCGTAACTCAAGTTGGGTCAAATTACCGTTTTACCCCTGAGTTACATCTTACTCCTTAAACACCACTGCTCCTCTAATGAACAACCCGGTTATGGTCCAACCAATAACCGGAAGTCCCTCTCGGCCAATGAAAGGGTGGGGCCTCTTGTTCAAGTCCCGGAGTCAGCATTTAAGGGAACACTCATTTACTCCCCTAAAGTCGGGGAGGAGTGAATTCCATCTTGTGAAGTTATGTTCCCAGCTCCCCACTCGGTCTCATCCCCAAAATGGTAGGAATGTTGAGTCGTCGACTCGGGCCACTCTCACCCATACAGATCAAAGAACGAGCCCTCACGGGCAGGAGTCCATAACTCACTCAGGATTGAGAATGAGTTGCCTGGTCATCCTAAGAAATGGCAATCTATTAGTTAACGGTGTTACATCTAAAGATTGCCTATTTCGCGGTCTGGTCTTATACAAACTCATTGTATAGGATACCCCCACTCGCATGTGTCCACACGAGCGACCTGGATCGAGTCGTCTGTAACCTTTACAGAGTGGGCCGTATCCATAGTGTTGCCAGGATAAGGTACCCAGCCTTATCCATATACTATAGACCCTTTAGGTTATTCACGGGACATTATCCATTCATATATCAGGGGTATATCAAATATATACCCCGTATATCAACTATATACCCAGTATATATACTGTCCCGATTACATCACAAATAACCTTGRATGTTTAGTTTATTGGATTTTGGATAATGCAAAGCTATGATTTAACAACAAATTTATTGAAAAAAACTTTATTAAATAGACATTTGTTTTTACAAAATACAAACTACGAGTTTAGGGCAACACACCCAACATACAGTTAGCTCAGTGAATCTAATTTGTAAATATTACTGTAAAAATTAACAAACAAGAAATATATAAACTACTGCATCTATACATCTTTTTTCACTTTCTAAGTTGATTTTGCACGATTCCTTTGAACGTCCTGTTATACCATAGCTTTTAATCATCGTCGAGATGTTCCTCCTCTAACTTTAACCATAGATTCTATTTAGAATTTAAGCTATATAAATATAGTAAGTCTGTTGCAGTTGTAGAGTTATAAACAAAAAACACATGTCGGTCCCACACTTGTATTTTTTTAAATACCCAAAAATATAGGAAAACCAAAAATATCTTTTTAAATACCCTTAAAATACGCAAAAACTGAACAAAGGATCTTACCTTCCTCGAATAGTTGCTAGAAGATGGAAAGTTGGGCGGCAGATTGGAAACATATTGAAGCGACAGTAGGTGGATCTGGTCTGGGGCGGCCGGTGGATCATATCGGCCTTGGGCGGATCTGGTCGAGCAGGGGGCGGTAGATCTGGTTTGGGACGTGGCGCATCAAGCAGATATGGTACCGTGTTGCAGCCAACAGGGAGGGTGGCAGCGGTTGGGTGCGGCGGCGACGGGTCTAGTTTTGGTTCGTGGACGGCAGCGTGAAGGCGAGCGGCGCACGGATCTGCTTCGGTGAGGTGAGTAGCA